>CAUYSK010083677.1:0-64963 GCA_963575035.1 Avahi laniger | reverse complement strand
GCAGAGTGACAAGGGCCAAAAAGAGGGGCAGCCCCTGCAGACAGCCTGGCTCCCATCCAGACAGACCAGGGAAGGCTTCCCAGAGGAGGTGTCCAGCGAATCTGGAAGAAAGGGCAGAAGATTGTGGAACTGAAGAGATGGGCCATCTCCCAGGGGTGTCACCTCTGAGCTTGCAGCCCCGCTGCCGCCGCAGAGGGAAGGTCCCCTCCAGACCCAACATGGGGGCAGTGGGGGCTGGAAAAGGCCCAGTGCCGGGTGTGGGGACGTGTGCACGTCTCCTGGTCAATGTCTCTCGTGGTCACCAACCCACTTCCCCCCAAATCCCACAGGTGTATTCCAAAGGGCAGATTCCTTAGCGATATTTGACTGCCTCCTTTAGAAGATCAGGGCAATTTTCTTTTTTAATAAGAATAAAAAGAAGGAGGCTCAACTCCTGGGCTCTGCAGTAAGAATCTGGTTCAGAAGAAGCTGATGGCCCTGCCCTGGGAGCCGGCGCTGTTGGACCAGTGTCACCAGGTGGCCTGCTTACATGAGGGATATTAAGGGAGAGTATGACTTAGAGAGGAACCAAAGATTAACTAACACCCAGAAGGAGCCCCCTGGAAGTCTGAGATTCCAGGGTCTTCTGTCCAAAGACCCCTCTCTTCCCCGGAGCAGGGCTGTCTGCACAGGGCCAGGGGCAGCAGCTTCCCTGGGACTCATCACGATCCAGGAGAGATGGCTCCAGCCCACCAGACCTGGTTCCATGCCCACTGGGCCACCTTCTATGTGGTTCCCAGCTGCTGGGCACCCAAGCCCTGGGCATGTTGGCCAAGGGAAAGGGAGACCCCCACTGGGTCCTCTTCCATGCCCCTCCTCAAACATGCTAACTCCCAATGGAGCCCAGAGACTCGGGAGCAAAGGGAATGGTTTGCAAAAATGTCCTGCTCCTTCTAGAGAGACACAGTTCAATAGCCCAGGCTGTGCTAGGGTCTCGAACCTGCCCCTGTCCCCATGGCCAGGAACATTTCCTGCAAAATCAGCTTGGGACAGAGGCAGATCTTGTCCTCATCCTTCCACTTAGATCAAGGCAGAAAACCTTGACAGGTAAACAAGGCTCATTGCTAGCTGGGTAGTCTTTGGCAAGTTACACACTCTTCTGAACCTCAGTTTTGTCATCTGTAAATGGGGATAACAATAGTTATAAAATTATATAATATTATATATGTTATACATGATGTATTGCTATGATATATATTATTTGATATAATATATTAATAAGGACAGCTTCATGGCCTTGTTGGGCAGACAGGGTGAGAGGACACTTTGCGAGTGTGCAGTTTCTGCACTAACTGTGGCTATTGTTTCTGTTATGCATCAGGGTGTTAAATTGAAAGTTTCCACTAAAGCACTAAGCTGCCAAATACCAAAGTCAATTTAGAAATAAACATCATGCCCCGCAGTATTCTGAAATTAAAAAAAAAATAGAAAGAAACATCATGCAGCAAATTCAAAGGAGGTGACTAAGAACCTGTTAGACAACTCCCTGCCACCCAAGATATCAAAGGGCTGAGAGGATTTCTGGAGATGTGTCTGGAAAGGGTGGGGTGCGCTGTGGAATCCCAGAGCTTCCCGCCTCTCACTGCAAACCTGGCTGGTGAGGTTCAATGAGATGGCTCGTCAGGCTCCTGTGCTCTAGTGGGAGATCCCTGCAATCACAGGACACAGGGAGCTGTTGGGTGACTCTTGGAAATCTATAAGATGAGGGTGGAACGGGAGTGAGGGTTCAAAAATTTCCTATTGGAGACCTGAGCGTGGTGGCTCACACCTGTAATCCCAGCACTGTGGGAGGCTGAGGCGAAAGGATCACTTGGGAGATTCAGACCAGCCTGTGCGACAAAGTGAGCCCTCATCTCTACAAAAAACACAAAAATTAGCCAGGCGTGGTGTCCATGTCTATAGTCCCAGCTATTTGGGAGACCGAGGAGGGAGGATCATTTGAGCCCAGGAATTGGAGGCTGCAACGAGCTATGATGATGCACTGCACTTCAGCCTGGGTGACAGAGCGAGACCCTGTCTCTAAAAAAAAAATTACTTATCAGTTACAATGTACACTATTTGGGTGATAGGTACACTAAAAGCTTTGACTTCATTATGCAATTCATCCATGCAACTAAAAACACTTGAACCCCCTAAATCTATTGAAATAAATGAAAAAAAACAAACAAAAAAGAAATCTAGAAGATGAGCGGGTGGCTGATTTGGTGGTGGAACCAACAAGAATTACACTCTTTGCTTTTCTGAGCAAAGGCTATCTGACTGCTTCCCCTGGACCAGATATGGGCCATGCACACGGCCAGCTGGCCAGGGCGTCACCTCGTGTCCAACGCGGACGAACAGGCCTCAGCAGAGGAGGAGGTGGAGGTGGCCTCCAAATTCCTGCAGGTTGAAAATGGCATTAGCAACTGCTAGAAGGGAGTGCCTTTGCACAGGTGACTGCGATTGGGCTGGGGGGGGGGTGTCCCTTCAAAGGCAGCCTGGAGCGGAGAGCTGGACTTTCTTCGCCTCCCCCTACTCCCCCTTCCACCCTGGAGAGGTCAGGAGAGGTGGCCAGAGAGGCGGGGGGTTGCAATGGCAGAGAAGGTGAGCGTGCCCCACCCAGCCCACCGCCGTAGCAGGCTTCAGCTGCGGAAGGGGCAGGTTCAACTCTGAATCGAGGTTGGAATGTTGCTTATTACACAGAACCAGACGTTGCTGGTTAATGAATTGTAGCTTATGACCCAAACTGACTTTATTAAATAGTCATGGGGATGCCCCATTTCCACTCAAGGGTTGGGGCAGACCCCCCCGCACCTGAATAAATGTCAAAGGGAGCATGGGAGATAATTACAAAGGTGTTGTGTAGCCACGCCCACTGCATTTCTCATGCCAGTTTCTAGGACACAGGCGCCTGCCCCGGGGAAGGGCATGTTAATGATTTGCTTTCCAGCACCCCTTTCTCCGTTTTCAGGGAGCAACCCCCCTTCTTCCAGGGATGGCCTTTCACCCTCCTGACTGTGGAACACTGAGCTGCCATCCTCAGCCACCCCCATCTCCCCTGCTCAGCGGATGGTCCAGGGTGGCCATGGGACCCACCAGGCCAATCAGAATCCTTCCCTGGGAATTTTTCCTTCTCCAGCATCCGCAGGAGCCCTCTTTCCTCTGACCTCCAGCAGCGAGGCTGTGAGCTTGTGTCACCTGAAAACACTCTCTGTGCTGCAGGGAGAGACTCCTCTGAGCGAATGAAGGTGACACACTCGAGAGAAAGACCCAGAGACAAGAGGCAGAGAGAGACTGGGGTGCTGACTCCCCGGTCCCCACCCGTCACTTGTGAGCCAGCTTGAAGCCACCCCTTTGCAGCTTGGTTGTGGGATTCTGCAGCTGCCTATGTCCCCTCCATGACAGTCACACCAGTGCCTCGGCCTGCATCAAAATGCCGTTTGGTGGAGGGCTCCTCAGCTTATACAGCTGTCGCATAAGTGCGATGCCATTTTGTCCTTCCAACAACCCTGTGAGCAAAGCATGATTATCTCCACCCTACAGATGAGAAGGTGGGCACACCCTCCCAAGCCACAGACTCAGTGATCACTACTCATCAGGTCTTCCTTAGTTTCTGACCCTCAGTTTCCCCATCTATGAAGCAGGGTGATCATCCCACCTTGCCTCCTTCCGGGCTGAGGGGAGAATATGTGTGGGGGGAGCTGGGAGCTGCAGAGCATGGCCTCATTCCCCGAGACTTAGCAAGCAGGACGCTAGGGAGACACGACAAAGCCCGTCTGTGTCAAGAACAAACTTCCAGCAACACTGGCCCAAATGGATGTGTTAAACGAACTTCCTTGAATCCGGTGGGGCCACCCCAATGGTCTCCCCACCCCGCCTCCCATCGTCTCTTAGCAGCATAAGGTCCAAGGCCACCTTTCAGGATGTCTGGTCCTGTTCTTTTTCTTTCTTTCATTCACTTATTCACTCATTCCCCAAGTATTTATGGAGCAACTGTATACCGCAAAGCCCTAGAGGAATCTACATTCCAGTGGAGAGAGATTATAACTCACACAATAAGAAAACTATGTAGCACACTGGGGTGATGAAGGCCATGGGGAGGAACAGAGCAGCCTGAAGGGTAGAGCCGGGCACGTGGGGCTCGGCCATGCTGTTTAGATAGGAGTGCATTCCAGCTAGGAGCACCAGGAGATGCAAAGGCCCCGAGGCGGGAGTGGCTGGCAGTGTAGAGGACTGTCCAGGGGCCAATGGGCTGAGGTGTAGGGAGTGAGGGGAGCCCTGGTAGAGTGGGCCAGAAAGGCCAGAAGTTGCCCCAGTGTGGGCAGGAGCCACCCACCTACAAACAGATCCCACACACAGGGCTCTGCTCTGAGGGCAGACATTCCCCAGTGCATTTCTGGGGCAAACTAGAAGGGGTCTGGGGAGGGGTCAGAAGCCCCCATTCTGTCCCCACTCAGGCTGTGACTCAGACTCCAGAAGGTTCCATCATTACCTTTCGCGTGTGTAGTTCTAAACTGAGAGTTCTAATGCCCACCTCGCAATGGCTGGCAGGGCTCAGGAAGAGGAGGCTGTCCCCTGTGCCCGTGTCCCTGCATCAGCCAGTGCCCTGCGAGCCACAGAGCTCCAGCTGCCGCACCTCTGCCGGCCTCCTCCTCCCCGGCCAACCTTCCCGGGAAGAAGCATACCTCTGCTCCCCCAATCTGGAAAGCATTGAGGCCGAATGGCTCCATTTCAAGTGCAATTATTACCAACCCTTCAGGGAATGTGAGCTCCAAAATGAAATCTCTCTGTCAAAACTTTCATTAATGCACCATCTTGTGCTGGGATCGGCTTACACGCCGGCCCGGCGCACTCAATGGAGACCAGATTCTCGGGGGTGCCGCGCGGCGGGGAGCCAGCGCGGAGCCTCCCCGGCCTTTGCAAACCCCAGGAATCCATCTGTCTCCAGCCGGTGCTCCTCTAAGACTACAGCCTTTTTCTTGGGAAAATGTCCCCTTGAATTTCACCAAAGTTGGCAACATACGAGTCTAGGAGAAAACACAGCACCGCTTGCTTCTTCCAAAGAGCCTTCTCTCAGGGAAAACCAGCATCACCAAATAACTCGGGAGCGTGCGGAGTGGCAAGTGCACCACGCACATCCGCAGCAGCGGTGTCTGGGGCAGGGTCGCCATGTCTCAGGAGGGAAATCGAGGCTTAGAGGCACCAACGTTTGCCCGAGGCCACAGGGTGGTCAGAGGTGGTGTGAGAACCCAGGGCCCCCAGTTGTTGCTCGGTGTTCACGCCACGCCTGGTGCTCTGCACACCTGGGTCTCCTCTCTCAGTCACTCTAGTGTCACTACGATGGCCCCAAGGGTAGGGGCTCCCAGGGAAGCACCAAGGAACCTAGCACAGGAGGCCGCCTTGGCTTTACTTTCCCTGCGTTGAGTAAAACTGACAGGAGGCCCCTGATTTGGGCCAAGCTCCTGCACTAGGTCCCACACACCAAACCCAAACGGAGTCGCTCACGCTAAAGGTACACATGCCACCAAGCCCACACTCTCTCTCGTTTAGCTGACCTTCCGAGAAATCAGGAGGGAGAGATGGTAGCCAAATCCCCAAACTGGCCAGTTTTAGCCGGCATAATAGGGAAGCTCCCTCTGCTGTAACCTTTATGAGCAAAGCGACTCTGAAATGACGTTCCGCCTTTTGTTCTCCGTCTGCGTTCCTCAGCCTTTTCCGCCTATAAAATCCGACCTCCCCTGCCGGCTCCCTGGAACACGCATTCTATTGTTGAGTACGAGGTATAGTCTGACTCTAGAATGGCAAATAAAGGCCAATTCGGTCCTTAAACTAAATTTGCTGTAATTCTGTCTTTGACACCTGGAAGGCAAACTGGAGAAATTCCTGGACCCGAAGCCTGGGCCCCCTCCCACCAGGGCACCCCCCTTCCTAGAGGGAAACATCAGAGCAGGAACCCCCACTGGCCCCAAATCTTCTCCGCTCCCTGAAATCCTCCTCCTCTCATACCAGGGAAGACTTTCTGAAATACCGGTCTGCCTCCTGCCCATTTCTCTGCTCACTAACCGTACGCGCTGCCCGCTGCCAACAGGGCCAAGTCAAGCCAGGCCGGGCAGGCGGCACCACCGCGGGCAGCCACAGCTCCCATCCCTCCATCCCAAGCCCTCTCCAGTCCCGAGCGCAGGCGGAACCTCTGGCCATTCCCTAAACCCAGCTACGTGTTGTTGGAGCCTCCGTGTCTTTGCATTTATTTGCTGTTTCCCCACCAGAACTTTTCTGATTTATTTCATCCGCCCGGTCCTTCCTCATCTTTCCAGATCTGCCTCCTCTGTGAAGCCCTCCAGGGCTCCCGGGGGGCAGGCAGCCTCTCCCGAGAGCCCACAGCCCACACACGTCCTCCTCTTTCACGTCTAGTGTCGGGCCGTGCAGAGTTTACCTATGTCTGAATCTGTCCCTTCGCTAACAGGCATGAGCTCCTTGGGGACAAGGACTGGGTCTCAGCGCCCTTAGAATCTCCAGCACTTAGCACAAGATCTGACAAAGAGACAGTGTCCAAACGATTTGGGCTACACAGCTTCGTGGTTGAGGGCACAGGTGGTTTTAGGTCATAGGTTCAAGTCCCAGCGCTGGCACTTACAAGCTGGGTGCGCTCAGGCAAATTTTTCAAGGCTTCGGTTTCCTCATCTACGAAATCCTACAAGTCTCTCAGGATCGTACATGTTAGCCTAACTACGGTGAACTTGACATGGGAGGAGCCACCTGCTCCCTGGGCCACAGGTGGTGGCTCCAGACTGATCACCTGCCTCTCCCGCCAGCAGCCACGGTGGCCACGCCCCTGCCCCACTTCCCGGATGCTGCAGACCCAGTTTGTAACAAACTAGATCCAGAGGAAGAAAGAAACAAAGGTTCAGGATGATGTGAGGGGTCCAGCTTGCTGGACAGAGCATGCTTGTGAGCCACGAGTGTCCACCTCTTAGGGACAGAAGCAACCAAGGGTCTCACTCTGATGAGGCCCTGAAGGCTCTGGTGCCAGTAGGTGCCTGCTCCTCCCAGCCCACGTGGGAGGCCAGCAGCCCTGATGGCTCCTGCAGGGTGTGGTCTGGCATCAACCCCTGGCTTGAGACTGCCCAGCAGGGATGCTCCATGCTGGGTGGTGGCAAATGGAAATGGAAATGTAACGTCCAGTTTCTCGGGAGATGCAGGGCTGCCAGGGGCCGGGCCACGCCTCGTCATGCTGAGTCACCTTTCTAGTTGCACGTGAAGCCTTTGAAGACCCCCAGCCCAGAGTGGCCGGATGTGGTGGCAACAGCATCCCAGGCTGCCCACAGTGGCTGCCCACGTCCTTGCACCAAATTCCACTGCTGGAGATGCCCCAGAAACTTGAAGAGCCAGGCAGCTTCTCTTGGGATGAAAGAGAAATCAGGTCAACGTGCTTTGGAAAACTCCGACTGCCAGAGTCCCCAGCGCCTGGTCTGCTCAACATCCGGGCTGCGTCAGGCAGATGATGTTATAGCCCCGTGTGCTCAGCGGTTCCTCTTCCCGGGCGGCTCCCCGATAGCCTGGCATTCTCCGCGGATGGTGTAATGCCTCTTTAAGACACCACTCAAGATCTTTTTTCTCTGGGCCAGAATAGTATCAGGTCAATTACTTTCTTAAACCGCAGCAGCTCCTACAGGCTGCCTTTGCCAGGAGGGTTTGGAAGCGGTGGGGAAGCTCAGGGCCATGGTGAGCGCAGCCCCTCTGCCCGCCCAGGAGATGAATCATGGCCATTTCTGGGCCACGTGTTATGAGCCCTGATTCGGAGAGAGGGTCTCACTTTCAACCTGCAGGGCTCTGGACAGCATGTGGTCCCTACCAGGGCGCCAGGCAAAGCCAAGTCATGTTCATGCCATTAAACAAGTGCAGCTGGGAGCCCTGAGAGGGGAGGAGCAAGGGCTGGCCCCCCGCTGTGTCCTCCTTGACTCCAGTCACTCACCCACCCACTCATCAAACCGGCACTTGCTCCAGCAGCCGCCTGCCTGGCACACACCAGGGTCCCCTCGCAGCGCTGGACACGCAGCCGAAACCCAGTACTGACCCTCCAGGGGCTCTGATTCCAGAACCCAGGCTCTCGCCAGGGTCCAAGGACAGAAATCAGAGGTCGGTGAACTTGGATGGAAAATAGAATTACACTTTTACTTTCGCCAACCTCGAACTGAAATTTAGTATCTCTTCCTGTTATGAGCATAGCAACAACAACATCAAGTAGAGGTACCTGTGCCTTTGTTCCCAATAGATTCACAGAATTCACAGGACAGCTACCGCTGCTATCTTGAAATACTGTGTCCGCTCGTCACTGCTCTGTGATTCCGGAAGTCGGCAGGCCTCCTGCTGGATCTTGCTATTTGTGTGTTCGTAAACAAGCACGGGCATCATTCTATATATAATTTGTTTTTTTTTTTTTTCAATTTCAATTAACTGTATTTCATGGTTATTGGTAATCCTGATGGTTCACTTTATGTACTTAAAAACATCGTCCTGAGAAAGAGTCTACGGGCTTCAGCAGATAGCCAAAGAGGTCCGGGGCACCAAAAGTGAAAAGCCACTGGCTGAAGTGACAGCAGTTTTCACCCAGTGGGCGAGGACTCCAAAGGATGGGCAAAGCCCGTCCTGCAGGACCCCCGGCCTTCACACAGGAGGGGACTTGGGAGCTGAGCCATTGCAGGCCACTAGGGCCTGCTGGGCAAACTGGGAGGGCTGAGGTGGGAGTTTTCTGGCCTACGCTTAGATGGAGGACAGGAGAAGAGTGGCCAGTGTGACGGAGTGGCTGGGGAGGGGACAGAATGTACTTTGGCTTCAGCCAGATCCCAGTTCTGGCATTTCCCGCCTGAATGTCCCCAAGCCACGTGGCTTCTCTTCCAGCATCGTATTTTTGTCCTGCATGAAAGGGGAATGACAATGCCCACCTCGCCTGAGGATTGAATTCAACAGTGGACGAGAGCTGGGGTTTGTTTGCCCACCACCCTTCCTACCTAGAGGCTGCCCAGGAAACGGCGGCAACCCGTCATTGTATTCCAGCTGACATTTACTATTACTTTTATCTACTGTTTTTTTCTTAAGGAAAAATAAGAAGCCTCTTCCGAGGAGATTCTGCTGTCTGGGCAAAAGGGAAGAGCAGGAAATTTTACTTCCCAGAGAGAGTTCCGTTCTCACCCTCTTAGATTCCACCCCTGCTAACCAGGGGCTTCCCTCGGGCACCCAATGTCTTGGCCTCCAGGCAAGGACCCTGTTCTTGTCATTCCATCCAAGCAGGATTTTCCCAGAGCACCCCAGCGCGCCCACCCAGTGCTCTCTCACCCTGTTACACCCAAGTCCTCACACCTCAGAGGGGACAGGCAGTGCCAGGCACACCTTTGGCACAGCCACCAGTGGCGTGCTGGTAAATGTTTAACAGCCAGCTCTCTGTGATGTTTGCTGGTTCCCACGGTGTAAATACACCCAGCAGGGCCGATTTCAAGCTACCAACAGGACATCACTGCACACAGGGTTGGGAGGTGATATACAAAGTCACCTCTTCTGATCTATAACAGTGGGTGACTCCGGCACACAGCTGACAATGCCCTGCAGGGAAGAGCATGCACAATCTTCCCCATTTTACAGGTGAGGAAACTGAGGCTCAGAGGGGTGAAGGCCATATACCTGGAGACTCTAAATCTATGCTCTCTGCTTTACATGGGCTGCCCATAAAAGTGCGCTATTTTCAGAATAGCTCTGAAGAGTTGGTCAGAAGGACAGATGGCCTGGGAAGGACTTGGGGGTGGGGAGAGGCCATGGTTGCTGGGAGCCTCCAGCCGGGGGGAGCTCCGCCACCCACAGATCCCTGGAAGGGGCTTGTTTTCAGGAGAGGCCCAAGGTGACCTGCCTGCTCAGAGACAGCTGCTGGGAGGAAACTGAGCCTGTAATTCCCCCCAGTGACAAATGCATTTTTCCAACCAAATGAACAGCCACCCAGCGGGCAGTATTTACATTTCTCCTGCAAATGCTTTTTATTGTTTTGTTTTTTTTCTTTAACGATTCTCTTTCTTCTGAACCAAATAAAAGACTCTTTGTTTGAGCAGTTCCAGGCACCCTGGAATGTCATTTGTTCCACTGGGGACCACTTGATCCTCTCCCATGTCAGTGGTAAGGACAGAGCTGGAGGCCTGGGCCCCTTAGTCGCTGCTCCCTGGCCGTGGCATGACTTTGGACTGGCCATTTCACCGTCCAGAGGCTCAGTGAATTCGCCTCCAAATGGGAGGCAGCACCTACCTGTATGCACACATCACAGGGATGTCCCCAGGGTCAGTGACAGCGGACATGTGGAGCTCAGGGTGGCCACAGACACGCAGGACACGCTCAGGGCTGCCCACCTGAGCCCAGCCGCAGGGTCTGTGCGGTAACACGAGCAAGTCGGCAAGATGCTCTGAGGGTCCCTTCCAGCTCTGACTGGTGGACCATATAATCACCGTCACCTGGCTCCTGACTCCCTCATCTGCCACCTCTGAGCAGTGCCCAGGTCCCAGGTCCCAGTGGGGAGTAGGAGGAAGGCGTAGAGCTGTCCCACCCCTGCCACGCAGCTATCTATTCTGACTTCACGTGGAGCTGTGCCTTTGGCTGAGGAATTTCAGGGGTTAAACCACAGCTCCTCCAACGCCGCAGACTAAAATCCTGTTGTTAAAGGACTGACTCTTGCAAGAAGAAAAATCACAGCTCTCATACAAATATAAAATGAACATATGTCAAAGATTTTATTTAATGCATTAATCAGAGGGAACAAACCAGTGAGATGCCACAGTAGTTCAAAGGCAAATGCACAGAACCACAGGAACACGTAGGCAAACACAGAGTGCTGAAATGAATTTGCAAATAGATGCAAAACAGGCCCGTCCCCAGGGCAATAACCAATTGCATTCCGCTGGACACAATGAACTCACATTAATGTGGACAAGCGTTATTATTTGTTTTGCACAACTTTACAAGGATTGTAAACTAGCTCAAAGACAATAAAAGGTGGAGATATCCCAGAAGGGTACGCTGGACAGGACATGCACAGTAAACTTTTTTTTTCCTTTAAAAGTCTGCAATTTAATTGGGATGGTGAAAAAGTTACGGACATGGATGGTGGTGATCATTGCATAACAATGTGAATGTACCTAATACCACTGATTTGTACACTTAAAACTAGTTAAAATGTATACCTTTTTATACATTTTAAAAATGGCAAATTTTATCTTATGTATATTTTACCACAATTTTGTTTAAAGCCTGCTATGTAAAAGATAGTGCAATAGCCCCAACAGTGGCATAGGCGGTTTATTTCATGGTCTAGAAGATCGGTGCTCTGACCTGGCCCCAGAGCTGGTCTTTTCTGCCCAGAACCACTCCAGCCCCAGCCACAGGGGGGGTGAGCTTTCCTCACATGAAGGGTGGCCAGCCACAGGGGTGGCTCAAGGGCTGGAGGCCCTGGGGACACAGTGGTGGCTGGAGTGGCCGAGGGCTTCAGGTCTGCACGGGAGCACAGCATCTCGCAGGAGGGCAGAGAGGCCTGGACTCTGCCCTCCACAGCCCTGATGACATACCCCAGCAGTGTGGCTGGTCCTGAGTCCCTCCCTTGAGAGGGACAGGGCCCCTCAAGTGTGCCCCAGAAGGTGCTAGGATGGCAGATCACCATGTCATAGGAGAAAAGGTTGAAGGATCCAGAGGAAAGCTCCCAGGGGACATGTCAGCCCACAGCCTGGAAGACCTGGCAGCAGGCAGAGGGGACAGGCTGGCTGGGAGCCTCCAGGGCTAACGCGGGGTGAGGGGGTGCAGGCTGCAGCCCAGGCTGCCTGAGGAGTCCTCAGAGAGGGAAAGGGCTGCCTAACCCGAGGCAGGGAGCTCCCTGGACAGCAGAAAGTGGCCGCAGCTAGATGGACACAGGAGGATGGAGGCCACCCAGGAGTTCACGCCTCCTCCCCAGCCTTTCTGATCCCAACTCAGGGGGACCCTGAGATCTGCCAGGCCTGTGGTCTCAAAGGCCTGAGGTGTGTGTACCAGGCCTGTGGTTGGGGGCTCAGGACGCGGAAGAGACCATGTGTGGCCTTCATCTCCAGGGCCACACTAGAAAGAACTTTCAGGGACACATGCTCCTCTCCGCTTGGGCACCTTCTCCAGTGCACACAAAGGTACAGTATGGGCTGGCGACAGCCCTGGCATGTGATATTATGACAGTCACTACTTACTCACCTGTTCAACAAACAGGGAGCGGACCCACACTGGCTGGGGGCAAGCTGGGCAATGCATGGGACACAACCCCACCACCAGGAACAAAACTTGTACTAATATACGACACTCATACATATTTCTAAGGCTCAGGGATGACTTTGGGCAGAGAATTGCAGCCTCAGCGAGGGGGAGTGACCATCCCGGGTCCACACCGTGAGCGAGGGGCAAAGCTTGGCTCCAAGGGCAGTCCCTTGGTCGCACCACCTTGCCGTGACACCCAGAGTCAGGGTTCTCCTCCCCAGGGTCTTGCAAACTGGTGTCCGGTGTCTGTGGCCAGCCCCCGAGGCCCTCCCCGTTTCTGGGTTTTTAGAACATCTGTGCCCCTTCCTCCCACCCTGCATCCTCCCAGCTTCCTTTGTCTGTCCCCAGCACCCTCTGGCCTCTCCTCCCACGCCTGCCTGGAATTCCCTTAATGGGGAGCTGTCGCCCGGCTCCCTTCCTCCCCCGCCAGCCCTGGGACTGCGCTGGTTCCCGGTGCCTGTCTGATGGCCACGGGAGATTTACCCAAAGGCTTCAGAATTAATAGGCAGCGTCTGATTCCAAACTAGCATAAATTACATCCTGGACTGCATTACGTTCTGATCTGCTAGGAAGGAGGAAACGTGGTCTGTAGCAAAATAAAAGACATCCTGGAACCCATTATGGACTCCAATGGAAGACAAAGGCAGCAAAAAAGGACATTATGGGATCGACGTGCCTAATAAACGACGTGTTGGCATCTCCCTTCCACCGGGATGTGGATTAACAACAGATGTACTACACTAATGTCGATTTGTATGCTAATCTAAAACAACTGCGTGGCCTTTGCAGACAGGAATTCTATAAATGCAGCCCCGGTCCCGTTCCCCACAGCTGCTGGTGGCAGAGGCAGGGGCGGCTGTGGGGGTTGTCTCCGGCCTTCTCCTGCAGAGCTGTCTGTGGGGGACCCCAGTCTCCTCAATGTCTCTGCCGAGGCTGGCCTGTGAGCCCGGCACAGGGCTCCCCAAGGGGTAGGACACAGACAGCCTCAGGCTCTGGAGGGGACACAGGACTGAGAATTCAGTTTGGTTCCTGTGAAACTGATAATCTCTGACCATTCCCTTCCAGAGGTTCAACTGTGCCCAGCGGGTGAAGACGGGTCCCAGAACCCCAGAGAATCTCAGACCAGCTGGGATCACTTTGGCCCCTATACGATCATCTGAGCTGAAGGTCAGAGGCTGAGAGAGAGGATGTGATTGTCTCAAAGTCACACAGCTGCGGTGGCCAGGCCTGGACCACTCCCCAAGGCCTCCTCCATCCACTGATCCCACGCTGCCCTTCCCATGGGCAGGGCCTCCCCAGCCCCGGCACCTACAGGTTTGCCAGAACAGTCCATCTTTCCCACCAAAGAGCCTTTCCTGAGGCTGCTTCAGGGCCAGATGCTGTCCAGGACAGTGGGGACAGAGTTGAATCTGATGGAAGTCCTAGCACCCTGCCCGAAGCATCCAGGTAAACAAAGGCAGCCATAGGTCAGGGGGCATGAGAGCTGTGACAGAGGCTGGGACAAGCTAGTGAGGGGCACAGAGAAGGAGGTGACTGTGAGGACCACACCCTTTCTGGTCCATCAGCACCCAAACGTGTGTCCCAGGGGAGGATCGGTGGTCCCTGCAGCATCATAGACTACAGCACAAAGAACCCAGACTCACACTTATTGCAGAGCACTAATGCCCAACCTTGGAACGTCTCCAGAGATGTGTGTGTCTGCCCGATGTGACAATCCTCTACCACTGTGCTGTAAACACCTCACCCAGGTAAGCTGCTCTGGCACCTGCTGCTCTCAGGGCTCAGACAGGGGGACAGCATCATCTCTCAGCACTGCCATGTCCAGAGTGACCGCTGAATTTCTCTTTCCTTCTTCCGGTCTGCTTGCTCCTCTCTTTCTGGCTCTTTCTTTCCCCCGGTAGAAATACATGATGTGGAATGAGAGGCAGAACACAAAATCTGGCATAGCTACTACTTCGGGGTGGCATCTTGCATAACTTCTTAACATCTCTGAGCCACGGTCTCCTCAACAGCAAAGCTACCCTGCAGCATTGCTGAGATAGAAAGAGAATGTGAAAAATATAGCCAAGCACAGTGTGGACACTTGGAAGGTATTGATGAACGTTAATTTCTTCCTGTTCTGTCCGTAACAGAGACAATGTAGCCACCAAACACCCCATTTCCTTCCCTCCACTTCCTTGACTCCTTGGAGTTGACCAGGGTCACACGACTGATTTGGACTAGGGAATTATAAGATGCTGGGGCAGTGAAAAGTCCACATGCAACATCCCAGGCATCCCACGGCTGTAAGATGGCACAACTTCTGTCACCCAGAGCCCCAAGGAAGCCTGTGATGCTATCCCCCACTGACCACACTGGACATGTAGCATGAGCAGGAAGGGAACTTCTGTTGGGTTAACTTACTAAAATCTTGGGGCTGTTTGTTACCAAAGTGTGACCTAGTCCTTCCTGACAATTACAAAGTCCTACATCATGCGGTTATTATAGGATTGATATGAGATGATATATATAAAGGTAACTAACATAATTTGGGAATCCTAATTTTTATTTCATTGCCTTTTTGCTACCTCCTTCTCAGGATAAATTTGGCACAATTAAAGATCACGACTTACATTCGTAGCAAATTAGTTATTTTATTTTCAAAGGCCTCCAGCCAAGCTACATAAAAATGTCAATAAAAAGAAAAAAGTATATATGATATCAGTGTAATAATAATCATTATTGTTAGCATGTATTGAGCACTTTCCACATGGCTAGATTGTTTACTTAAATCCTTACCTAATCCTGATAACTCTTTGTAGAAGGAACATTATTCCCACTTTATAAATGAAGAAATTGAGGCTTAAGGAGGTTAAGTAGATTCCTCTGGTTCTGATGGGATGGTGGGTAAGATAATCAGAAAACTTTCCTGCTACAAACACTTTGAAATGCTGGATAAAATACAGAAAAAATTGACCAGGCACAGTGGCTCACACCTGTAATCCAGGAGGATCACTTGAGATCAGGAGTTCGAGACGAGCCTGAGCAAGAGTGAGACCCCCATCTCTACTAAAAATAGAAAAAACTTAGCCAGGCGTGGTGGTGTGTGCCTGTAGTCCCACCTACCTGGGAGGCTGAGGCAGGACCATCACTTGAGCCCAGGAGTTTGAGGTTGCTGTGAACTATACTGATGCCACGGCACTCTAGCCCAGGCAACAGAGTGAGACTCTGTCTCAAAAAAAAAAAAATATATATATATGTATATATATAAATTGTTATAAATGCATAGCTGAGTTCTTGAGAAAGAAAGGAGGTGCTTACAAAAATAAAGAGGAAACTGAAGATAGAGAAGCTACTATATGAACAGATGCTATAATTGAACTTGGGCGGGAGGAGTGGTTATCATCACAGTAAATCCAGCTGCTTCTATAGCTGTTTTTACATCCATGTATTTTGACAGACTATGAAATCGGAAGGCAGCATCCTCTATGAAAAGTTTGCTAGAAAACTCTCTGTCAACCATCGCAGGGAGGGGATGATGCAGCTTCTCCTTTTTGCCTGTATTTAGACAGCAACTCTCCCCTGATAACATCCAAACCTCAAGCCTGTACCTTGTTTGGAGCTGGGGTTTGAATGAATATTAGAAATCCACAAGCACTTATCCAGAAACCCACAAACCAAGAAATTAACATAAAACCCAATTCCTGCCCAGTGATATTCTGGAACGTCTTGTAAAACTTTGTGGAAGAATGCTTCAATACTCTAGGCTGCTTGTTTTCTCATGGGACAAGAAGCTGCGACAAAAATGAGCTCACCATAAAAAAATTACAAGACAACTAAGGAAACAAGCTACCACGAGTGAGAGAGCAAATAAAATAATTGGGAAGATTAAAGGCCCAACAACATGAGAAAATAGCATTTTACTGTGAAAGAAAATATGAACTATATATAAAATAAGGATGTTTTAAAATATCAAAGAGCTAAAAGAAGTTGAAAATAGGATAAAGATGAAAAAAGAATTAAATATAACTTACAGAAATTAAAAATATCATAAAAAATTAAACAGGTGAAAAGCCATACTGGACACCAAAGAGATTAATAAAATAAAAGCCAGATCTGAGAACATTGCCCAAAATGCAAAAGTGAAACAAAGAAATAGAAAGCAGGAGTGGTTTAGAGAATCAGAGGATAGAATGAGGATTCTGTCTGTCTAAAAGTAGTTCCAGAAGCAAAGAAGAGAGAAAATGATAAAAAGGAAAAACAGATAATGGCTTGGAGGTTTCTGGAAATGATTTAAAATACATGGATGCTCATATATCAAGGATTCAAGGAGTATGAGTGCCGAACAGATAGATACATTGATCCTTATCTAGACAAATCATAGCGAATCTACAGAACACCAAAGACAAAGACAAAATCAACCAATCAACCAAAGAAAAAGAATGAATTACCTTCAACGGCATCTTCAGTAGACCTTTAAACAGCAACAATAGTGGCCAGAAGGTAATAGTATAACAGCTCTAAAGTGCAGAAGGAAAATAACTATCAACCTAGAATTTTATACCCAGCTAAATTATCATTTAAGAGTGATGGCTAAATACAATAATTTTTGGACAAACAAAAACTGAGAGAAGCTAAAATTTAGATATATTAGGGAAATGCAAATTTTTAAATGATATACAATTTTTCATCCGTTAGCATGCAAAAATAAATAAGTCTGGTAACACCAAATATTGGCTGGCTGTGGAGTAACGGGGAACTTTCATATACTGCTGGTGAAGCAGAAATTGGAACACTGAATTTGGAAAGTAAGTGATAATATCTAAATGAGTTAAAAGTAAGTATTTTCTGTCTGGGCAAGACTTTGCCTATACACACAAGGACACAAGGGTATTTTGTGCAGCCCTACTTGTAATTGTGAAAAAGTAGAAGCAATATGTCTTTCAGTAGGGAAATGATAAATAAACTGTAGTATATCCATGCAGTGGAATACTATAAAGCAGTTAAAATCAATGAACCAGAGGTAAAAGTGTCAATATGGATAGATCTCACAAGTAAGTGAAAAAGCAAGCTGAGAAATGATTAATTCAGCAGAATATCATTACGCAAATTTAAAAACACACAATAGTATATTTTGTTGATAGGTATAAATACATTATGTATGAAAAGTACAGAAATTTGGGAATGACATACATTACCTTGAGATTAGTGTTGTCTGGGAAGGGAAAAGAGAAAAGGCATGAAGGATGCATGCCTTCAGCTATACCTGCCTTTAGCCCTATCTGTAACATTTTATTTCTTTAAAATACACTGCTCTGGCATATTTCAAAATGAAAAGTTAAAAAGAAAACACTGAAGCAAATATGACATAATGCTAACAACTGTTAAATCCCAGTGGTAGGTATATACATATTTTATGGGGTGTTTTATGTACTTTTGGCTAATTTGAAATATTTCTTAGGTAAATTTTAGAAATTAAGAGTTTAATTAAGAGTTTACTTTTACCATGAGGATGGTAAGAGTCACACCACGGGTTACTGAGCCCAGTTGCCCTGTGTTGTGACCTAACCCTACAAAGGGACATTCTATCTTCCTCTGCTCATTCCTTTTTGGCACAGATGCCAGCTACACACTTACCACCACGCTCGCCTGAAACCCCCATCCAGTGATAGAAAGGGCTGTGTTTTCTTTAAAGACATCAGTTGACAAGGATAAAGAAATTGACAAGGATGAAAGAAGCGACAACAGCAGAAATGTGGAAACTGAAAAACAAATGGACAAATGGCAGCTGACGTTATGATTCAAGAAAGTTGGGAGCTAAGTTGGCAGCAGATAGAGCTGAGAAAACCTCATCTGTGCCGCAGGACAGCCCTTCCCAAGATGGCAGCGTGCTGAGTTCTGGGACAAGAGAAGGTATACAGAGCTGCTAGACACAGGACAGGTTCTCAGTCTCTAAGAAGGAGGACGTCCCTGGGTCCTCTCCTCCCAGTTTGTCCAGGAAACTGGAGTCTTACTCTCTGGAGAGAAAAAACAGAGGATCTCATGACTGAAGGACATCAGGTATGAGTAGGGGTCTGAGAACCGTCCTGAAGGGAATTCAGTGTAAGTTTATACACTGAATGTTGAGACATGACCTGCCAACACCCCTCCCTCCCACTCAGCTTCCAGATGGCGGACGGCTAGATGTATACCCTCCAGGTATGAGATTAGACACATTTTCTCAAGGGGATCGGACCACTCAAGGGAGGGTCCCTGAAGGTTTATTTTACACATACTACATACACTGCACATCTGCACACACCTCACACATATAAACCTCACACACTTCACACTAATGCACACACAAACACGTATGCACAAACATTACATGCATCGTTTACATGCATTACACACATAGCACACATATCCCACGCAGACACACAAATACCTTACAATGCACACATCAACACACCCCCCATGTTCACACGCACAGAGTATGCACTCTGCTTACAGACATGCAGGCATGCACACTGTTAAACAAAACTGGGGGAGACCACTGTGCTGGACTGAACTCCTGCACGAGATCCCAACAGACCAGCCCAAACCAAAATGGAGTCACTCACGCTAAATGCCACATAATCAAACTGAGACTTTAAGGAAGCAGATAGATCCCAAAACAGGCCAGTTTTTCCTAAAAATAGGAGATTCCAGTCTGTCTGAGTCAGACAGTGTAATAAGGAAGTTCCCTCTGCTTTTAACCTTACAAAAAAAGTAACCCGAAGTAGTCTGATGTTAACCAATCAGGTTTTTTTTTCTATTATTCTATTTCCTTGTTCCTAATTTACAAAACCCACTGTCGTGCTATTGCCAGTGGGAGCTCTCATTCTCTTACAGAACAGAGGCTGCCCGGATTCATGAACCTTGAATAAAAGCCAATTAGATCTATAACTAAATTTGCCCTAATTTTATCCCTTTTTTTTTTTTTGAGACAGAGTCTCATTCTGTCACCCAGGCTAAAGTGCAGTGGTGTCATCATAGCTCACTGCATCCTCGAACTCCTGGGCTCAAGCGATCCTCCTGCCTCAGCCTCCTGACTAGCCGAGACTACAGGGGTGCGCCACCACGCCCATCTAATTTTTATATTTTTTGTAGAGACGGGATCTTGTTATGTTGCCGAGACTGGTCTCGAACTCCTGGCCTCAAGCGATCCTCCCACCTCAGCCCCTCAAAGTACTAGGATTGCAGTTGTGAGCCACCTGGTCCCATAATTTTGTCTTCTGACAACACTAACATAACACAGGTACATACATGAAATCGTCACACATTCATGCATAATCACCACACACATCCTATATATGCTAGACACACACGCACATCATAAACACAACACAGAAACACACAGTGCACACAATATACACACACGCACAGCGTGCACACACACACACCCCTGATCCATGAGTCCAGCCTGTGGCAGAGTGGCCCTGAAGTCCATGCACTTACCCTTGGTCTCCGAATGAAGTCTCCCAGGACTTTTTCTGTAGTGGAATCAACCAGTTGCCCCCTGCTTCTCTCCATGACAAGGCGCCTGAACCCCAAAATATGCCAGGTTGGCACTTGAGAAAACAGCAGGACAGGAAGTTCTTTCTGACCTTCTCCCACTCTTCTCGCCTGAAGCAGGCCATAAAAGAATTCCCTGACCTTTCGGTAAAGTAGGTCATAAGACCCGCATTCCAGAGGTGCCCTCCCTAGACCTGGAGGAAAAGAATGTTCTTATCTCTGAAGACACGGGGACACAGAGAGTCCGAACAAACAGGCCTTGCTAAGTTCCCACCCGCGTTCATGACCATGAGATCACACCCCTTCTGTCTAATCGTACTTCACGACTGTCCACTTCTTCGTCAGACTTGGCATAAAAACACAGAGGTTTCCCTGTTTCTTTGGGTCTTCAGGTCTGAAAGCTCCAGTGTTATTTGAAATTTATAGTAAATAAATTTGTATGCCTCTCTCTTATTAATCTGTCTTGTGTTATAGGGGCCTCCACTGTGCACCCAGCAATGGGTGAGAAAAGAAATCGTTTCTCCCCCACATCATCACGCCCAGGGCTCCCCACACAGCCGAGTCCTGTGCCAGCCTCAGCCATGGCACCACCACACATTTTAATCATGTATTCATTCGTGTCCTCCTCAGAGAGGGGGGCGCCCCAAAAAGTGTGCTCTGGCTTCTGGTCTAGGATTAATCACTTACTACCCTGTAGCCTTAACCGTCTGCCCACATCTTTTTCATCTGTAAAATGGGAGCACAGTGATGCCTGCCTGTTCCATAGGGTTACTGGGAAAGTAAAAGAAAATAACATTGTAGGATCAGGGCTTGTGCCGGGCACTGGACCCATTTCCCAGGTGCCCACCAGGTGTTTGGCACTGAGCTGGGCACCTTCTAGAAGCCTCTAGACCTAGACTTCCTTCCACTCTTGTAGGGTAAACATCATTTTTCCCATGTCGTTGATGGGGAAAGTGAGGCTCTGGGGAACAAGACAGCTTGTCCAAAACTTCATAGCTAAGAGGTGCTCGGGCCAGATTTAACCGCAGGTCTGTAGGCTCCAAGCCCAATTCTTTTTCTCCCTTGGGTGGGATCCTCACAGACAAAAAGCAATAGAAAAAGATCCAACCCTCAAGCAGCTCACAGACTAGTTGGGAAGATAAACACGTAGGCAAGTGAGAGAAAGAGAAGACGAAAGCTCCAAGCTGGTGAGAGAAGTGCTGAATGAGAGGCCCAGGCAATAAATAACTGTTCAAAGGCAGAGCAAGGCCCAGGGATTCTGGAACATTCCAACTGCACGTCGGGAAAAGCAGGCAACACTTGGCCATAAAGAACATTTAGGAGGTTCTTGTGGGGACTGGGGACCCCGAGCCAAGTGCACTCACTCCACAGATCCGGAGGGTCCCCCGGGGCCCTGCAACACTTCAGCTGGAAGGAGTGAGTGTTTGAGCCATAGATTCCAGTGTTTATGGGCTCCTAAGAGCATGTGGGCACTTCGTAAATTCGATTTGCTAGTGGAACAGTTGGCTGAAGGAAGGGCTGTCCTCATCCCAGCTGCCCCGTGCTCTCCCAGGGGGCATTTTCCTGATGCGGGGGGACACGGCCTGGGCCCCACAGTCCAAACGTACCAGGATGGCAGAGCGCCATGTCCTCAGCACACACAGCGTCCTGCTGGGTGGCACCGAGACACCAGCCTGGGATTGCATGGGTCCGCCCATGCCTCAGTGAAGCCATGGTCATTGCTGGACATCGGCCACCCTATTCAAATCTCGGCCGTTGCTCAGCAAGGTGCATGATCCGAGCAGAACCCCTGTGCCCGTTCGTGTGGGAGCAGACCCCGGTTATGCCACGCGGGGGCTGGCGCCATGGAATGTCACGATCCAACACCAGGGTCTCCCCGTCTGGAACCTAAGGTCCAGTTGGGTGTCTTCAGCACACTCAGCCGCGTCCAACTCCAGCTCAAGGGACTTTGCGTCTGTGGTAAATGTATATATTTGGTCTTTGTCCCCAGTTCCTGGCACAGAGCTCCTAAAACCCTTGAACTACCCTGGGTGACAGCAGTGTCTTTTGTTATCCCTAACAAGCCCCATTCCTCTCCGACCACACCCGAGTTTATGATAGTGAGGTGACTCTGGGTGGGCCCCCAGACAGCTTCAGGATAGCAGGTGGTCACCAGAGGAGCCAACCACGTGATTAGAGGGTAGGTCCTTTCAGCCCCACCCCACCCTCCATCCCCTACCTAGGCACCCCTTCCATGGGGCTGTCCCTCTGTCGTATCCTTCGTAATAAAACTGTAACCATAAGCAAAGTGCCTTCCTGAGTTCCGGGAGTCATTCTAAGAGGGAAAGTCGTGGAAATCCCTGAGTTTGTAGTTGACTGGGCAGAAGCGCGGGGGCCTGGGTACCCCGCTTGGGGCCAGCGTCTGAAATAGGGGCAGAGTGACAAGACTGAGCCCTTAACCTGCAGGGTCTGCCCTAACCCTGGGTAGTGAGTGTCAGAATTGAATTGAATTGTTGGTCACCTCAGGGAATCCAAGAATGAGTGTTGGAACAATGCATTTGGTGTCAGGAAAAAACACAACAGTATCCACTTCCTTTTCCACAAGAAATCTCCTAAATTGCTACCAGCATAGCTTTCAGCCCTTTTCAGCGGAGACCCCCGGAGACCCCGGAATTTCCAGGACAGCCCCCTCGCATGCGCACAGCACCGCACAGGCTACCAAGCCCTTCCTCCGCCTCGCCACGCCACCAAGGGCCCCAGGAGGCAGGTCTTAAACTCAGAAAGCATTCCTCCTGCTCAGCGTGCGTGTCTGCTGATTCGCTCCGCCAGGTGGTAGAGGATTAGGAGATGGAAACGTGTGTGCCGGAAGATTCTCTCTCCCACCCCCACTTCACAGACGAGGAAACTGAGGCCCTGCGAGGCTGTGATTTGCCCTAGGTCCACGCGGCGCGGCAGCGGGTCTGTGGCAAGCGGCCCGGGGCACTGTCCGCTCGGGAGGAGGCGCTGGCTGAGACCGTCTGAGCGCTGAGCCCAGGCTCGGCCCCAAGGCGGTGTCTGCTCCCCTACAGATGGCCGAGAGGAAGCCCAAAGGAAGTGAGCGCGTCTCCCCCCTCCCCATTCTTCCCCAGCACATGTTCAAGACACAGAAATCTCTCGTTAAAGTTTTACAGCTTAACCACTGAACACGCTACTTTGTCTCCGTAATTTATACCTGACCTGTGTCTAGACATGGCATCATGGGAAGGTGAGCCTCCGATGAGCGGAGCTCGGCGTGGTCACAGCGGCCTTGCCCAGCAGAGGCAGCCCCGGCTGGGGGCGAAGACCTCGAAGGCGCCCCCTCCCCCAGCAGTGCTACTCCCGTGACCCCATTTCCAGAGGAGACATGGGCGGGCTGATGACTTACGAAGGTCGAACCCCAAGCTCTGTCCACCCCACCAGCCACCTCCAGGGACCATTCACAGCATCCCTGGGGCTGACCCGCTGCCCTGGAAGGGGAATTTGGTTGGACCCCAAACCCCAGCCACCAATGTCCACTCCCTAAGGGAAAGCAGCGCCAGGGCTGGGGGAGTCACTAACTCGGGCCCTCAGCCTGGGGCTCCCAGCTCTGGCAGTAGGGCCAGGGACTCCGAGGACCCTCCACCTGTCAGGGCTGCTCTGGGGCAGTGGACAGCCGAGGAAGCCCACTTTTGTGGCTTCTGGTACCCAGGGAATCTGGACTCCGACCCCCACCTCACAAAGAAAAGCAGAGACTGAATCAGTCTCTCTCTCTCTCTCACAACCCAGGACCTAACCATGGGGTTAAGGTCCATTTTGGTCCTAAGCATCTATATTCTGAGGGAGGAAGACAAAAAAATCAGTCAGCAAGCATGCCTAGCACTGGGCAAGCTGGGAGAATAACAAAAGTAACAAGAGGACTTTAGTAAGGACCTACTACATGCCATGGATAGGTACTTGTTATTCGCCTCGTTTAACGTACAACATAATTAACAATTCTGCAAGACAGGTATTGCTGTGTCCACCTTACAGATGAGGAAACTGAGGTTCAGACAGGAAGTGAGCATGTGGAGCCAAGATTTGAACCCTGGGGCTGGAGCTGTGGGAGCCTGTGGTCTTTCCAATGTTCAAGTGGGTGAGCGGTACAGAATCGCTCGGCAGGGACAGACTGGGAGTGACAAGCCAGGCCCATAGTTGCTGCTGGGGAGCCCTTGCTGGGAGGCTGAGCCAGCCCCAGCCAGGCAGCCAGAGAGTCCCTGCGATGGGAAGGGGAGGTGGGCAGGCCCTTCCTTGCTCCCGGCTTGGCCGAAGCCACTGCCGCTGTCAAGCGGGGGCGCCCTTGCCCTTGCCCGAGCCAGTTGCACTGACGCCCTCTTGCACTCTTGGGGGGAAAGTGAGGGCCCCTGGGAAGGTGAGTCTCTGTTCTGCATTCTGCCCGTCCTGTTTGTAAAACCGTCACACTCTTTTCATGGGTTTCCGGTTACATGGGAAGGGGCCTGATGTCTTATATCACCACCACACTGGGCTGAGAGAGCACTTTCCAATGTTGTCCCACACGGGAGTGTAAGAGGGAAACCAAGTTGGCCACCAGCAGCAGAGCCCTCCCCCAGCCCACGACCCAGAGTCTGCTGTTAAATGGTGCACAGGGAACACTCTGGGCTCCCAGTGGATCCCAAGCTGGTCTTGGCCAGTCATGCAGCATTAGGAAGAAAACTTTTTGTGGCTGGGGGAGGTGGCTCGTGCCTGTAATCTCAGTATTTTGGGAGGCTGAGGAAGGAGGATTGCTTGAGGCCAGGAGTTCAAGACCATCCTGGCAGCGTAGTGAGATCCCATTTCTACACAAAATTTAAAAATTAGCCGGATACAGTACTATGCACCTGTAGTCCCAGCTACTCGGGAGGCTGAGGCAGGAGGATCCCTTGAGCCCAGGAGTTAGAGGTTGCAGTGAGCTATGATAACACCACTGCACTCCAGCCTGGGCAACAGAGTGAAGACCCTGTCTCAAAAAAAAAATGCTTTTAAATGGCACACATCACCCAGAAGGCAAACCGGGAGTGGACTGAAGACCCCTCCACCCAGGCCCGGGTGGTCCACCTGCCACAATCCCCAAGAGCAGGAGAATCAATCAAGGCAGCAAGGGTGGAGGCCGCAGTGACCTGTCTGCTCTGAAAATGGTTAGGGGAAAAGTTTGCTCAGCAAAGGAAGAGACAGAAATGCCGTATAACGGGAACTGCAGATACGAACGGCCTCAGCTGCCCAGGCCCAGGCAGAGTGGGGGACGCACAGCCTTCCCTGAGAGTCCCTCCTGTGAAGGAGGACTTGAGGGTCCATCTTCACAACGCCCTTTAGAAACAGCAGCTTGGATGTTTTACAGGCACCACAGCTAAAGCCCGAGGCTCTAGCAACTTCCTGAGAGTAACCTGATGCTGAAAGGATGCGGAAAGGCCGGATTTGAGCCCAGTTCTGCACACCCATTAGATCACAGTGCTGTGATCTGCTGTGTGGAGAATGACACAAGGTTCGGTGTCGGCATCTCCCATCTGGGAGCTGGAACATTCAGGTTGATCGAATATCAGCCAATGCCCTCGCGGGGTATGTTGTGCCACACACATCCCCTCTTCAGGACCACAAGGTGCACACACACGCACACACGCACACATGCACACACGCACATGCACACACACGCACGTGCACACACGCACACACACACACACATACCACATTGCCCCTTCCCCCAGTCTGCATCTTGGGGACCCCAGCCTGCAACAGTTCTCTGGCCTCCCCACTTTCTCCACCCACATGTCTTTGGCCTTACGAACTGACTTGGCCTTCTCAGGACACATTGGCTCAGGGTAGGGGGACCTTTCCTCATGGACAGAAGGTGGGATGGCAACTTTTTTTTAAATTAAGAAAGCAAAATACTCTAGGGCTTTCTCTTTAGCACCCCAGAAAGGCCAGGTGGGCCCACAGGGCAGGGCTACAGTAACACTTCTCACACCCTGACCTGGACCCATGTCACTGACCTGGGCCACCTGTGCAAGAGACCTCATCCAGGGAGGTTGTTAAACATACAGGTAGCTGGGTCAGCCCCCTGAGGATCTTACTCCAGACCTGGGGAGCACCTGAGGGACCCCCATATTTAACCTGTCCCCTGGGTGGTTTTAAGCCTCAGGTAGCCGAGGAGCCAGGGACCGTGAGGCTCCAGCCCCATAATCCAAGCCTCAGAGGGGCACTGCCACCGCTTTACCTGAAAACAAGCATCCTATAAAGGCCAAATGTCCTCAAACGTCCAACCCAGAGCTGTCCATTACAATTGACTGACATCATTGAATGAAATGTTCACTCATGGAAGACTCCATGTAATTTATCTCTTTTTTAATAAGGATCAGAGTCACTGATGGCAGTCGGTGGTGTTTGCCCCCAGTGTTGTTCCAAAGTCCTTTTTGCATGTCATCTTGGGTGGTCTTCCGAAGGGCACCCAAAGGTGAGGCAGTAAGTTGGACAGAGGCCTGGCTGCACAGGTTGGAGAAGACCCCGGAAGCAAGGAAACTGAGGCAGGGAAAGTGGACAGTTCTTCCAAGAAGCCTGGCTGAGAAACGAAGCCAGAGGCGGGGCAGTGGTGACAGGGTGACGCAGATTCAGTAAGACTGAGCAGCTCGAGCAGGTGAGAGATGCTTGAGTATCCTCAGGTGCTGATGGGGAGGAACCAGAGGGAAGAAAGATGGGATCTACAGAAGGCAGGGGCTGCGCAGTGGAGTCCTGAGACAGGGAGCCAAACTGGACCCAAAGGGCCAGGCCTAAAGCCGGAGAAGGAACCCCAGGTCCCTACCTCCTGCGGGTCCCAACCGTACCTTCAGCAAAGCCCTTATTTTACAATATAGGGATTATCTGCTCACTCCTCTGGCCCCTACACACCCCACCTTTGAGTTCCTGAGCTCCCCTTTTCATCAAAGTGATCCGAGCATCCTGCACACTGCCTGAGACCCCCCATGCACTTGGTTCATTTTAATAAATAGCCCCAGCTTTAGTGACAGCCATGAAGGGCAAGTCTCAGAGACACCATCGGATTCACTGAGAATCATTTCCCTAACATGATGAACTCTGCAGACTGACCAGGAGGCTGCAGACTCCTCCCTGGGGAACCCCTTTCTGACTTTGAACCCTCAGCCATTCAAAACACAAACACACTCATCCACAGAGCCGGAGTCGGGGCGAAATGTCAGCATCGTCTTGGATTCAAATCAATCAGCTTCATGCTTGGATGCACTAGCTAAGTCGCTTTGCCCCAAGCCTGGCCTTGCCCATATGGGGGCCCAGGGAATTCATTTCCTGTCCTGGCTGGCTTTGTTTTGAGCTGGAAAAAAAAAGAAAAAAGAGGGAAAATCTTCAACTCAAGTTAAACTTCTCACCTCCTGATGGTTGAGTTCATCACCGTTGTTTGTGGCATATTTCCTCCATGCCAAGGCAGAATGAGATATGGACTCTAAAACCCTAAGGACAAGGCTATGTTAGTTTTTTTTTTGTTTGTTTGTTTGTTTTGAGACAGAGTCTTACTCTTTTGCCCGGGCTAGAGCGAGTGCCGTGGCGTTAGTCTAGCTCACAGCAACCTCAGACTCCTGGGCTCAAGCAATCCTTCTGCCTCAGCCTTCTGAGTAGCTGGGACTACAGGCATGCACCACCATGCCCGGCTAATTTTTTCTATATATTTTTAGTTGTTTGGCCAATTTCTTTCTATTTTTAGTAGAGACAGGGTCTCGCTCTTGCTCAGGTTGGTTTCGAACTCCTGAGCTCAAACAATCTGCCCGCCTCGGCCTCCCAGAGAGCTAGAATTACAGGCGTGAGCCACCGCGCCTGGCCTGCTATGTTAGGTTTTGCAGGAAGGAGACAGCCCAAAGTCCAGCTTCCCTGTCCCTTGTGCTGGGACAACTTTAGATGGGATTTCCCAAGACCTCAAGGGTCCCAGGTAGCTTAGGAGCACCTAATTGGGATCAAAAAGACCCAGGTTCTGCATTGGCCACGTCTTAGCTGGATGACTTGGCCAAATCTCTTTTTTCCCGTGAGCCTCCGTTTCTGCATCTATAAAATGGAAATATATAATAACAAACTGAAAGCTCTTTCCAAACGGTAAAGTACTGGCATGATGACATGCTGTTGATAAGGGTGATGATGCCTCCTCTGCTGCCAGCCAGACTGAACTCACTGGAGATCCACATCCTGGTGGAATATACACTTAAGAGTAAATCTAATGGCACAGGCATGATGCTTTGATCCAGACTTAGTGCTGACTCCTTCAGTC
The DNA here is from genome assembly GCA_963575035.1 of Avahi laniger. NCBI lineage: Eukaryota > Metazoa > Chordata > Mammalia > Primates > Indriidae > Avahi > Avahi laniger. The sequence continues at coordinate 36,861 of CAUYSK010083677.1, read as the reverse complement.
AGCACTGGCAGAAGTCATGTTCCAGGTGCACAGTCAACAGCCTTTACAGAACCCTAAGTGTCAGGTACAGTACCAGGCACCACAAAAGGAAACAGATGACAACACCTCTATCTTCCAGAACTTCAGAATCAATCAGCAACACTGGAATCAGGCCACCTTGCAGAGACTAATTTGCCAATATGAGTCAAAAGCCTTCATGCAGTGTATGCCCTTTGACCCAACAATGCTGCATAGGAATTTATTATGAGGAAATTATCAAAGGTGTGAGCAGAGATTTAGCTAACAAGATGTTCACAGAGTTCTAGCTTCAGTCATGATGGAGTAGCTTGTATTAGCCTAATTCTGATTTAAATTAAAATACTATAAACTCAGATAAAGTATTTTTATAAAATAAAAACACCTATTTGAAAGCACTAGAAAGAAACAAAAAGCAAGGAGGTCCTAGAGGGAATTCAACCCTTGAAAAAAGAGAATAGCACGAGGTGAATTCTACGATGGTACGGCTTCTCCCCAGAGGGCACAGCTCAGCTCAGCTCAGCTCAGGCAAAGAAGGGTGAGCAGAACTCAAGTCGAAAACTGCAGTCATCTGGCTTAAGGCAGCAAGAGGATCTGGAAACTGAAGGGGAGAAATCTAATAAGGAGAGAAGACACACAGAGCTGAGGGCCCCCAACTCTGTGTCCAAAACTGCCCTGAAATCCTTGGTCAACCCCTTAACTGTGCATGTGCAGGGAGATTCCAATGAGCTCAGTAGAAAACAACGGTAAGAAGCTGCTGCCCAGAACGGAAAATACAGTTAGAGTCTGAGTCCCTCCAAGTTAGGGAGCTTATTTAACTGCTATGGCTTGCCTTTGAAAACCACACAAAGGCTATGCCTTAGGAGTAAAAACTGTATCCCAGGTCTAAGGGATTTACATACCCATCCAAATAAAAGTATAAAGTATTTGAGCCTTCACAAATGTATAGTAATGACTGCTTGCTAGAACAAAAAGCAACACTTCAAGGAAATCAGAATCTCTACAACATTTCATTTAAAGTGTCTGCTACATAAGCAAAAATTACTAACAAGAAAAAAAGAGATAAAGAGACAAAGAAAGAAATTAAGAAAGAAGCAACCATGCCCCAAGTCAAGAAAAAATTGTTGATACAAATAATCCCCAGAATGACCCAGATATCGGAAATAGAGATAAGAACTTAAGAGCAGCTGTTACATAAAAGTTCTAAGATATAAAATAAGTTATGGTCATAATGAATGAACAGGTGGGGAAATCTTATCAGGAAAATATTTAAAAACTCACGAATGAGAATTTTAGAACTGAAAAATACAATATCTGAAATAAAAATGTCACTGGATGAGGTTAACAGGTTAACACTGTAGATGTCGGAGAGTCAATGAGCTTGAAGACAGATTCATAGAAATTATCCAATCTGAAGAACACAGGAAAAACAAACAAACAGAACCCCACTAGCAATATCAAGCAATCTTCTATGTGTGCAAATGGAATCTTAGGAGAAGACAAAAGAGAATAGGGCAGAAAGAATGTTTGAAGAAATAATGAACAAAATTTTCCTAATCTAGTAAAACAAAAACAAAACATTGACTTATAGATCCAGGATGCTCAAAGAACCCGAAGCATGATTAAGAAAATTCCACCCAGTAACATCATAGTCAAACTGCTGAAAAAAAAAAAAAGGAAAATCCTAAAAGCAATCAAAGAGAAAAAGACAAAGATAGAGGAGAAACAACAATATGAGAACAGCAGACTTCTCCCCAGGAACAATGGACGCCAAAAGACAAAGGAACAATCACTCTGCTTAAGGTGTTGAAAGAAAAAAGAATCATCCATCCAGAATTATAAACACAAGGAAAATATTATTCAAAAATTAATGAAAATAAAATATTAGAAAGGATGTGGATAAATTGCAATCCCATACATTGCTGGTGGGAATATATAAAATGGTGTAGCCACTATGCAAACATTTTTACAGTTCCTCAAAAAGTTAAACATAGAATTACCATATGACCCAGCAATTCTAATCCTAGGCATATACACAGAAGGATTGAAAACAGGTGTTCAAACAAAAACTTGCACATGAATGCTCCATAGCAACACTATTCACAATAGCCAAAAGGTGGAAATAACCCAAATGTCCATCAATGGGTGAATGGATAAACAAAATATGATATGTCCATATGATGGAATATTATTCATTATTCAGTTATAGGCTACAATGGATGAACCTTCAAAACATTATGCTAACTAAAAGAAGCCACACACAGAAGGCCACGTATTGTATGATTTCATTTATATGAAATACCCAGAACAGGCAAATCAACAGAGACAGAAAGCAGATTAGTGGTTGCCAGAGGCTGGAAGACTGGGTTTGGGGGAGTGACTGCTAATGGATACAGAGTTTCTCTTTGGGGTGATGAAAAAGTTCTGGAACTAGATAGCAGTGATGGTTGCAAAACACTGTGAATATACTTAATATCTCTGAATTACACACTTTAAAATGGTTAAAATAGTAAATAAAATAAATAAATAAAAATTAAGGTAAAATAGATACCAAAAAAATTTTTTTTGAGCTGAGAGAATGCATTGCAAACAGACCTGCTCTACAAAAATTGCTAAAAGAACTTCTTGGGTCTGGGTAAAAGGATACCAGATGGAGGCTCAGAACTCCAGGAAGAAATAAAGATCATGGAAATGATAACTATGGGATAAAATAGAAGACTATTTTTTTTTACTCTCTTCACTCCTTAAAAGACAACCTATTCAATGCAAAGTTATAATACCTAATTGTGAAGTTTAGAACATATTTAGATTTAAAATACGTGACCACAATAATATGAAAGAATGGTGGGGGTGGATAGGTGGAATTGTGCTGTTAGAAGTTTCTTCCATTTTACGTGGACTAGTCCCATATTGACTCTAAGTTTATTATGATAAGTTAAGGATGCATATTATAATCCCTGGAATAACTTCTAAGAAGTAACACAAGGAAGTATGATGAAAAGTTCAATAAAGAAAAATATGCAATTTCTGCTTCTAGCCATGTTAGACAAACTCATACTGAACTTGCCCTTCTACCATAAACAACCAGAAAATTGGACAAAATTAAGGAAACAAATATTTGCAAACATTGGACAAAAGGCAATATGGAACAGTGATCCCCGAGAGAAGGGAAACAAACAGGGTGACTCCCAGAGGCACCTTCTGGACTGGAGCATATGGAGGGGAGGCTAAGTAGAACATGGCAACATCTCTGCATTGAAGGAAAAAAATCGAAGTTAAGGGAGGCTGAGACAAATTTGGTGGACGGAGTACCAGAGAGAACTATGTAGAAAAAGAGCTCCAGAAATAAGCATGTGGTCAAAACCTATTGAACAGATGGGGATACAGTATATTCATATAAATTATATGTACATAAGAAGATGTGTGTAAATTATTCCTCAATAAAAAGTCAATGTCAAATACATAAATAATTCTTAAGGAATAGAAACATGCATAGCCCATCTATTGAAGAAGATGAATTTGTTATCAAAAACTTCCCCACAAAGAAAACTACAGGACCAGATGGTTTCATTGTGAATTCTATAAAACATTTAAGGAAAAAGTAATAACAGCCTTATCCAAAAAATACTTTCAGAAAATAGAGAAGGGGGGGGATATTTCCCAATTTCTTTTATGAGACCAGTGTAAGTCTCATAACCAAAAACTGACAAAGATATGGCAAAGAAAGAAAATTATAGATAAATATAATTCAAAATTCATATTGAGGCCAGGTGTGGTGGCTCACGCCTGGGAGGCCAAGGCGGGAAGCAAGCTTGAGGTCAGGAGTGAGACCAAGAGTGAGACCCCGTCTCTCCTAAAAATAGAAAGAAATTAGCTGGACAACTAAAAATAGAAAAAATTAGCCGGGTGTAGTGGCGCACACCTTAGTCCCAGCTACTAGGGAGGCTGAGGCAGGAGGATCGCTTGAGCCCAGGAGTTTGAGGTTGCTGTGAGCTAGGTTGACACCATGGCACTCTAGCTGAGGTGACAAAGTGAGACTGTTGTCTCAAAAAAAAAAAATACATGTTGAAATTTAATCCCCAATGTGGCAGTATTAAGAGGTGTGGCCTTTAGAAGGTGACTGACTCATGAGCGCTCTGCCCTCATGAATGAGATTAGGTGCCCTTATAAAGGAGGCTGATGGAGGGAATTTGCTCCCTTTCACCCCTTCTGTCATTCTGTCCTGTGAGGACAGTGTTCCTCCACTCCAGAGGATGCAGCGTTCATGGCACCATCTGAGAAGCAGAGACCAAGCCCTCACCAGACACTGAACCCAGCAGTACCTTGATCTTGGACTTACCAGCCTCTAGAACTCTGAGAAATAAATTTCTGTTCTTTATAATTTACCCAATCTCAGGTATTTTGCTATAGTAGCACAAACAGACTAAGATACATATGAAATACGGAAGTATTAAAAAAAAAGATAATATATCTAAATGAATTTTATCCAGTAATAATGTTATTCCCAGGAATGAAAAGTTAGTTTAATATTCCAAAATCAATGTAATTTGTCACATTAACACAATAAAAGATTAGGAAAACATATAATCACCTCAATATAGATGCAAAAAAAGCATTTGATGAGACTGAGCACCTGATCATGATGAAAATTCTCAAGATACATAGAAAAGAATATCCTCACCTGATAAACGGCACCTAGAAAAATCTACTGCTAACAACATAATGTGAAATACTGAGACATCCTCCCTAAGACCAAAAATAAGACAAGCATGTCTGCTCTCACCATTTCTATTAAAAATTTTATTAGAAGTTCTAGCCAGTCCAATTAGGCAAGAAAAAGAAATGAAAGGCATAAAAATTAGAAAGAAAGAAGCAAAAATGTCCTTATTCACAGAGAACCTGATAGTCTATGTAGAATATCCAAAGGAATCAATAAGTAAGCTACTAGTACTAATGAGTGAATTTAGCATGGTCTCTGGATACAAGGTATCCAGATATTTTAAAATTTAAATGTATTTCTATATACTAGCAGCAGAAAAATTTAGAAAATGAAATTTTAAAAAAAATCTCTCTTTTTTTTTTTGAGACAGAGTCTTGCTCTGTCGCCCTGGGTAGAGTACAGTGGCATCATCGTAGCTCACTGCAACCTCAAACTCCTGGGCTCAAGTGATCCTCTTGCCTCAGCCTCCCAAGTAGCTGGGACTACAGGCATGCGTCACGACACCCAGCTAATTTTTCTATTTTTAGCAGAGATGGGGTCTTGCTCTTGCTCAGGCTGGTTTCAAACTCCTGAACTCAAGCATTCCTCCCACCTCTGCCTCCCAGAGTACTAGGATTACAGATGTGAGCCACCACGCCTGGCTAGCAATTTCATTTTTTAAAAAGCACCAAAAATATAAAATACTTAGAAATAAATTTAAGAAAAGACAAGCAAGTCCTCTACTCTGAAAACTACAAAACAGTGCTGAGAAAAATGAGAAGACCTAAATAAATGGAGAGCTATACTATGTTCATGAATCAGAAGACACATTATTACAACAGCCATTCTCCTCATGTTGGTTTGTAAATTTATCACAACCACAATCCCAACATATATTTTTTATAGGCATTGGCAAGTTGATTGTGAAATTTATACAGAAATGCAAAGGAGCTAGAGTGGTCAAAATAGTCTTAACAAAGAAGAAATTACAACTGTATACCATTCCATATCCAACAGCTAAAATTAAAAAGACTAACACCACCAAACGTTGGCAAGGATGTGGAGCAACTGGAACAGACTTTGCTTGTGAGAACGAAAAATGTTAAAACCTCTTTGGAGAACCATTTGACTGCTTCTTATAAAATTCAACAATCCAATTAAAAATGGCAAAAAAGTCTTGAGCAGACACTTCACAAAAGAAGATATAAGAATAGCTAGTAAGCATATCAGATAGGCACACAAAAGAATGCTCAATATCATTAGTCGTCAACGAAGTGCAAATTAAAATCACGAGAGACCATTTCACATCCACTAGAAGGGATAAAATTAAAAGACTGACAATACCAATGTTGGCAAGGATATAGAGCAATTGGAACATACTTTACTGGTAGGAGTGTAAAATGGAAAAATCACTTTGGGGGGGGCAAGGGCAACATACGTAACCTAAACATCTGTACCCCCATAATATACTGAAATAAAAATGATTAATTTAAAAAAAAAAGAAAAATCACTTTGGAAAACAATTTGGTTCTTACTTATAAAGTTAAGCATACACCACAACCTAGCAAAATGGTGGTGATTCGTACAATGGAATAATACCCAGTAACCAAAACAAATAAACTACAGACGTGTGTAAAACATGGATGAATCTCAAAGACATTATGTTAAGTGAAACAAATCATATACAAAAGATTAGATGTTTACAGTAATGTTATTGAAAAATTGGAAGCAACTTATATATCTTGTAGTAGGGGTTTAGTTAATAAAGAGTGTGTGTGCCCAAATTCCACAACCACTCAAAATGGCATTATAGAAGGTGATTGACAAGGAGAGATGTTCGTGGTAACTTATGCGAGAAAGAAAGTTACCAAACAGCATGCACAGTACTTTGACATGTAAGCACAGGGAAAGGTCTGGAAGCTTTTCACCAAAGTGAGACTTGAGCTTACCTGAGAGGTGTAATTCTGGATGTTTCTACTCTTTCTACACTGAACGTGTATTCACTTTTATAATGAATACCTAAATTGTTTTTAGGTAGATAGATACAGATGCATAGACGATTTGATTATTCACAATAGTTATGTTCTAGAAAGTCACCATGAACACTGCATTAGCAAACACTCAACCTTTGCTCCTAGGGGAAATACAGGTTTAGGGTCCTCCGAGCCTCTAATCACATTTTCATCAACCGATCAATACGTCATCTTGTTTTATGTGTGATTCTGTTTAAAGGCACCTTTAAAAACGCCTAGTGTTGATTCTATTAACATTGAACTCACAGCCAACAGCACTACAGCTCATGCCTGAACCAAGTTTCTAACACACGTGTTTTCTCTGTAAGGCACATCACAGCCTTCTTGCCCTTAGCGACACTAGACATAATTCAGCACTACGCTTGGGGGACACTTTAAACAACAGAATCACCAACTAAAAGCACAAAAATGTGGAAAATGTGATGCTAAACAGACCAAGAAAAGGACGCTTGTTTGCAGTTTGAGAACTGAAATGAGGCAGGGTGTCACGTTGTTTGACCTCAGCTGGGAGCGTGCGTGTTGGATGACTCAAAAGTTTTCACTGCTCTGCCCACATCTGCAAATGACCACTGAGGATACTGACTTTGTGGTTACACATCACTTTTAGTGAGTAGGCAAATTCACAAATACAAAATCTGCAAATAATTAGAATCCACTGTATATAGACATATATATGAAGAAAAGTATTCCCCAGCCTTAGACGTGTACTCCTGGGGAGTCCAGGGAGGGGACCTCATCTGAACCAAAGCAAAACCCATTAAGCAGCACCTCCCTGGCCTGCAGTGCTTCCAGGGGGGCGGGAGGAGGAAGCAAATGGGAATTAATGGTGCAGGACCCACCACAACCATCTTAGGAATGTGCCTAAAGTCATGGGCATGGCCTTGATTTAGCCTGCTGTCTTTATTGGTTTATATTTGGGAATGTAAAATCTTTACAAGTGTTTTCAGGAGCCAGTCCCAAACTCGGCCCAGGCTCACACTCCCAGGAATCTCTCAACTGCCAAGTCCCCCACCCCAGGGCTTCCAGGACCCTCATGCTCACAGCTGGGAAGGGCCACTCAACCCACTGAAAGAGGCCAGCCTCAGCCCACATCCCTAAGCAAGGTGGGGAGCCTGGAAGTTTCTTCCAACGGGGTAAGGGATTGGCAGAGGCTCTGAGGCTGACAGCATCTTCGGAGGTGCCAGCAACTTCATAATTAGCCCAGAAACCCCAGATGTGCCTGGCGAGTATAGTCACCGCATTATGACATTTAGGTAAACGACAGACTAGGTATACGACAGTGGTCCCGTAAGAGGATAATACTGTATTTTCACTGTACTTCTATGTTCAGATATGTTTAGATACACAAATACTTACCATTGGGTTCCAATTGCCTCCAGGATTCAGTGCAGTAACGTGCTGCGCAGGTTCGTAGCCTGGGAGCAACAGGCCAGACCGTACAGCCTTGTAGGTAGCAGGCTGTGCCACCTAGGCAGGAGTACGTACACTCTGATGTTTCCACAGTGATGAAATCGCCTATTGATGCATTTCTCAGAACATATCTCCATCACTATGCAACATATGACTATATACTGATATTCAGCATTGATGTGGCCTGATCAGAGTGTCTTTGTTTACAAGGGAGCCTTGGGCCACGCCACGCAGTCCATGCTAACGATATGATTTAGGGTGGGAGCTGTGGGCCACGTTGGACGGTTCATGCTAACGATGCAATTTATGGGGGGTGGCGGGTCCTTGGGCCACAAGGTACGAGCTCAACGTCCAGAGGAGCCAGGAGCTGAGGTCAGCAAAGCAGGCTGCCACCATGTCTGTGAGACTAAGCCCCAGTAGGCACTCTGGCTCGGGTGAGCTTCTCTGGCTGGCAGTGCTCTGTGTGTACTGTCACATGTCACTGTCAGGAAAGTAACACTGCCCACGATTCCACTGGCAGGGGACAAACGGAAGTTCCATGTCTGGAGCCCCCCAGACTCTGCCCACGCGCCTGCTCTCGTGGTTGATTTAATCTTTGCCATAATAAACCACAATCATGGCAGTCATAGTTTTCAGTGTGTTCTCTAAGCTTCTAGCAAGTTATGAAACCTTAGGGTGATCTTTGGGACCCCCGATCTTCAAATATGTGTGTGCACGTGTGCATGTGTAGACACACACATACCCATGTCTCTAATCCTCTGGTTCACTCATTCAAGACGTTACATAAAACACGTAAATAAAACAGTGCTTACTATCTAGTTGCATGAAAATTACGACCTAAACATTTTGAGACCCACACTTCCTTTCATAGTATTCATTTATTCAACAAAGAGACTATGAAGAGAGATGAAAAACTCCAGGACAGGAGACAGGGCCCCTATTCAGCTGGCCTCAGTTCCTCTTAGGGGAATGGGACAGTCCTGCAGGGGTGCGAGTGGCTGCTGGCGGCGGCAAGAGGAATACACGTGACCACAGCCAGCTGAGCTCGGGGCCTCTGGGAGCTAAGAGAAGGGCCTGGAAGCCTTGGCAATGCTGAGGGGGGTCTTCTGGAAGCAAGGCCTGGATGGTAAACCCCGAGAGGGGCCCGCCCAGGACTCCACTCATTGCTCATTTTACTGATCATTGAAAGGGGCTCAGGCAGTGACTCGGGCTAGGGACAAACTAGCTTCACCCTAGTTTGGCCAGTCCGGAGCATTTGGTTCAGAGGTGGCTGGGAAACAAAGAAGTTTAAGCTATGAGAGCACGTGTGGCGGAAAGGAGACCTGCTTGCAGGAGGAGGGGAGAGGCAATAGAAATGCCCAGCAATGGGACAGCCACCTGGGCCAGCGCCCCGTCCCCCTGCACCCTGTGCCCTGGCAGACTTACCCTCGTCACAGTTGCTCCCGGTGAAGCCAGGGCAGCACCTCCACTCCAGCGCCGTCACCGTGCGGTAGGACACTCTGTAGGTGGGTCTGATCAGAGTCCTGTAACTAACACAAGGACAGCTTTAGCGGGGCATGAGCTCCTGCCACCCACCTGCCCCCAGATCCCACTCCTGCAAAGACAGCCCAGGCTGTGTGCCCGCCCAGGGCTCCGGAAGGCCCCCGGGCAGTGAAGCCCACCGCCCACTGCTGCATCAGCTACAATCTAAAGCCCCTTACAGCTCTGTCTTTCTAGAACTCTCCTAAGCGTGGCCACCGCTTGGAAAAATGTCTTGCACACTGACCAAGATAATGAACAAAGAAAACAAAAATATTATCAGAACTTTCACAATTTTCAACCACCCTCAACCCACTAAGTCCAGTCTTTTCCCAATCGTTATTTCTTTTGGTTGATTCATCCATGAATACTTATTGAACATCCACTCTATGCTATATACTGTGGTCGTAGGTTGATAAAACTGAGCTCCCATCCTCAGAAGAGTGAGATCCTTCAATGAAAACTTGGAATACGGTAGGGGGACTCATGCAACAATTAAAAATGCCCATGAAATGCCGTGGATCCCAGGGTAAAGCTTCACACTCCTACAGTTTTGATATTTTTCTTACAAATAAGTTGGATACTATTTTGTCACATTCCAAGAATAGTGAACACGAAACGCGTTACCAAATTTCACAAGGGGGATACATTCGGCTTTTATTATTCGCTTTACGGGCATCATTATAACTGTGTTGCTTGATCGAGTTTGCACAATATCCCCTTGAAGACAAAACTACATGACTTTACAGAATGTAAATCTGCTGACATCGAGCAACTTCATCGGTGAACGGAAAAATTATGAATTAATTGGTAGCAGCAGGCGTGACGTTGGGAGACTTACTGTTGACAGGAAAACACACGAGTCATGAATTGCATTGCAGAAATACGGCTCGGAATCTGCAAAATCCTGTTACACTGATTTATCTTTTTTTAAAATAAAACCTCTCTCGTGTTTCATAAACACTCAGGCAAACCGGTTTCGCCCTGGAGACGTGGGGGCGGTGTGGCTGTGCGCAGCTGGGGCAGGAACCTTCGGCAGGAGCCAGTTGGCCGGGAGAGGTGCCCACAGCTACGAGCTGGGCACAGGCCTGGGCCCTTGGGAGCCCCTGGCGGCCTGGTGCAGGTCAGGGCCGCGGGGAAGGACGGGGCTGGAGGGCGGGGGCGGGGGTGGCAGAGCAGCAGTGTCACGGTCACCTCTCCTCACACAAGTGACCCGGTAAGACACAGGGTGTGTTGATGAGCCGAGGCCCAAGGAGCACAAATGCACTGTCTGCACGATAAACACACTCACATCCACACTCAGGCACATGTTCACACGCACACTCACGTGGCCCTCTCTCACACTGACACAGCTGCAGACTCACTCGCATGCTCCCACACTCATACACACACACTCACACACCGTCACGAACATACTCAGCACTCACACTCGCACGTTCTCTAAACACACACTAGCATCTTCAGGATCTCACACCCATACACATACTTGCTTACACCCCTGCACACTCTCGCTTGCTCTCTCACACACTTACGGACACACATTTTCACACACTCACATAAGCACACACTCTCACACTCATGCACACTCACAACACACTCAGTATTCACACACGCACACACTCTCTTGTACACTGTCACACTCACGTGCACACCTCGTTGCTATGTCTCAGGATGCTGAAACGGAAGTGTCCACCCCCCCCCCCCCCCGCCCGGCTCAGCAGGGGTCCAAAGATTGAAGACAAAGCCACAGCCGCCCAGACTCCCTAAAGTGAGGGTCTGGAGGGACTGGAGCAGCCAGGCAAGAAATGTCCGGCCTGTGAAGGCTGTTCTGCCAGTCTCGGCCCCTCTCCGCCCTCAGGGCATGAGAGAGAAAGTGAGGAGTCCATGGAGGGTGGGGGGGTGCATTCTTTGGAGAATTCATTGACCCCACCCCAGTACCTTGGAGGAGGGACTCAGATGCTTCCCCCTTGTCCCAAGAGACTCCAGGTAGAACATGCCACCGAGCCCAGGAATTTGGGGCAGGGGTGGGAATCTGACTCCAGCTCGAAGGGGACGAGCAGCAGGGTGGCGGCACAGGTCTGCATCTCCCAGCACGCCCGAAAGGAAGCTGCACTTGCAAGAGGGGCCCCTGGACAGAGGTGACCCAGCAGCAAGGAGGATCCCTGGGAAGTCAGAGGCTGAGAGCAAGGTCACGAGCAGGCAGCCAGAGGGGTCCTGCAAGGTGGGGACGCCCAGGCTGGGCATACGTGACACCTGGCCCGAGAAGGGCCCAGTTATTCACAGGAGGAGTGACATTCAGGGCCCCCTCGCCAGAAGGCAGCAGTACCAGCCAAGGAAGAGTCTCCTGTCCCCTTCTGCCCTCGGGAGCCCCTAATCAGCATCTCACTTACAAGTGAGAAATGGAGACAGGAAAGAGAGAAGGGGCCCCCAGCCCCCCTTGCTGCCACAGATCTCCCAGCCTGAAGCAGGCCAGCTGAGAGAGGGAAGAAACTTTAATTTAGACTCAAAATGGCAGTTGTAAAATTAATTCTTGAAATGAGATTGTTCTTTTGACTAAGAGAGACCAGAAAAACTGCAGAATCCATCCAGGGCCCAGGGCAGGGGGAAGGGCCAAGCTGCTTGCTGTTTGTGCCTGGGGTCCCACCCACAACCTCAGCCGGATGAACAAAGCCCCAGGCTCTGGGGCACAAGCCTGGTCTCTGGGCTCTGCCCTAATTCACTGTACGGACTCACACAGGTGCCTCAACCTCTCTGAGCCTGTTTCCTGCTCTGCATGATGATGTTACCATGGAGACCAGGATGCCGGGCACAAGCCTCTGAGAGCAGAAAGGGACACATGGATGCCAGATTTGCAAAATGCAGACCTGACCTCATTCGTCCTGGCCCACACCCTTCCGCCGTCCCCACTGTCGTCAGGAGAGTCGGAGCTGCTTAGCCACGTGTGCCAGCTCTTCTGCAGCTGACACTGCCCCCTCCAGCCCTCTGAGCCACATGCTGCCCCTCACTGCCAGCCCCGACGCCTCCAGATGCACCAGGCATTCTCGCTTTAGCCCATGCCATAATCTCCTGCCTCCTTCTCCTACATCTCCTACATCTCCATGGAATGATGATGATGATAATAATAAAAAAAGATAATAATAGATATAATAAAAGCTTCAATTACGCACCCACCCTGTGCCAGACACCGGTGAGTGATTTCCATATGCTGACTCACATCAAACCTGAGATGATATCATTATTTTTATCCCCAATTTACAGATGAGGAAACTAAGGCACAAAGAGGTTAAGTAACTTTCTCAAAGTCACACTGCTAGGAGGTCACACTGCTAGAAGGAACCAGGATCTGAACCCAGGTAGAACTGGTTCCAGAGTTCAGTAACACTAGTTTGAGTCTATTCAGTACAGGGGAATATTTTTCCTCCCAACATCTGCATGAGGGTACCGATCTCAAGCCCCTGAACCAAGGGAGAACTCGCCCCCGAGAGAGGCTCTCTTTCCAAGGGCCAAGGGGCTATCCTGTGCCACCCTGGGACCAGAAGGCTGCAAAGGAACCAGAAGGCCAAGTCCAGGCGCAGGTCACTCCAGTAGGTGGCGCTGCTTCACCAGCCCACGGGGCCAAGGCTCAGCTCCACGGACCTCTTGGGTGTCACCTGAATGCCAAAGGCAGATTCAGCATTCATGGCCCATCTGCCAGTCTGGGCAAGAACTTGAGGGACCTTCTCCTCCTACCTCCATGAAGAACTTCCAGCCCCTGCCACTAGAGTCCAGTTGGCAAACTTTCTTTTTTTTTTTTTTTGAGACAGAGTCTCACTCTGTTGCCCTGGCTAGAGTGCCGTGGCATCAGCCTAGCTCATGGCAACCTCAAACTCCTGGGCTCAAGCGATCCTACTGTTTCAGCCTCCCAAGTAGCTAGGACTACAGACATGTGCCACCATGCCCGGCTAATTTTTTTTCTATATATATATATATATTTTAATTGTCCAGCCAGTTTCTTTCTATTTTTAGTAGAGACTGGGTCTCGCTCTTGCTCAGGGTGGTCTTGAACTCCTGAGCTCAAACAATCCGCCCGCCTTGGCCTCCCAGAGTGCTAGGATTACAGGCGTGAGCCACCATGCCCAGCCAGTTGGCAAACTTTCTAAACTGCAGATGCAATTTGTTGACTGTCCTCTCTCTAAATGTTCCATGGCTCCCATAGACTAAAGACCAAACCATTTAGGTCAGCAAATAAGGCCCTTCCCACCTTTCCCTTCTCACCTCCTTCTACCGCCACTAGGCAAAAGCTCCTACCACTACAGCACAACAGGCTGCCTGGGCACATGAGGCTCTTGCTGCCTCCACGCCTTTGCACGTATAGGCTGCTCTGCCCACCAGCCCTTCCTCCTTTACTCTGCTGGAGAAAAATCCCGAAGAGCCTTCAGGGTGTGACTCACATGTCCCCTGCTCTGTGAAGCATCCCCACCCTCGGCCAGAGCCGGCAGGCTCCCACATCATCCTGGGTCTTGGTCATCCGCACACTCGGAAACACCAGAACGAACAAGGCAGGCGTGGCCTCTGCTCTGCCAGGGCCGATGGCTAGTGGGGCAGCCAGCACCAATCCCGTGGTCACACCCGTGAACAGGTGCTACCCACTGCGTAAGTGCTATAGGACAAAGTACTGAATTCACTCCTCACGTTACAGTGGACTTTTTTCTTTTTTTTATTAAAATGTAATTTACAGGGAGTAAAAGAGAAATCTAGTGTTTGGCTCAATGAACTTCTACCTATATGTGCACCAACATTCCCATCAAAAATCTCCTTGTGTTCCTTCTAAGTCAATTTTCTGCCCCCCAAAGGAAACCATCATTCTGACTGCTCTCACCATAGATTAGTAATGATATTCCATTATATAAATATACTATAATTTTCTCATTCTCCTGTTGATGGACATTTGGTTGTTTCCAGCACGAACCTTCTCCTACCCTTGACTGTACATGTCCCCATCTTTGTATAAGCTGCCACCTGCCTCTCACCTTCCAGGCGAGTCTGAGAGGTCAGGCAAGGCTTCTCCAGTTCCCCTGAGTGATGCTTTAAAGCATCAAACTATTCTTAGCTTCTCTTCAATCTCAGGACCATACCCAAATCTTAGCACAAGACTCACAGCCCCATGAACTTCTATGGCCACCGTCCACCTTGGCCACCTCCATCAGAGCTCCGCCAGCCACGCCGGGGCTTACGCACCTGCTCTGCCACCACCCGAGACTTGCAGCCCCCATGGCTCGGTGGAAGTGCCACCTCCTCTGAGAGGCCCTCCTTGACTAGCCCACCCTCAGTCCCCCCACCCCACAGCAGGCTGGGCCCCCTCAACTTACACCCTCAAAGAACCCGCACTTCTCTTCCGAGCACTCGTAATTATACACCCACCTATGCAATTATCTGTCTGCCGTCTGTCCCCTCCTCCGAGCCGTTGGCTGCACCGCAGGCCTCACGCAGGGCGAGGCACATCGTCTGTGCCCACTAAAGATTGGAGGAATGACGGAAGCAGTCGATGAACAGTGTTCCCTGATGCAGTCCCCATTCGGGAAGCGCGATGCTAGCCAAGACTGGCAGCTCCCCGGTGGTTCTGAGGGGAGGGCTACTGGGATAGAGCAGCAGGACACGGCCACTTCCACCAGAAGTGGCAAGAAGGAGGGGACACTTGAAGGAAGTCCACTAATCTGAGAAGGTGAGGGGCAGCCCATGGCAGCAGGGCCCAGAAAATCGCTTTGGGTGCTTTTGGTCACTTGAGGAGCAGAGTGTTTTGATGGCGGATGGGGCAGCTTCCGAGGACCAGGCTGGAAAAGGCCTGGACGGTAGGCGAGGAGGCTGGACTCTGCCTGTGGACACTGGCCTGGCCAGAGCTCTCTGGACTTTCTGGATCATGTTCCTGACTTATAGGGCATGTATTACACATACTATTTACTGTCCTTGCATATGTTAAAAATCAGTAGAGCTTCATTTCTTTATTTTGTAGATTAGAAAATAAACAGGACCAGGTGTGGTGGCTCACACCTGCAATCCTAGCACTTTGGGAGGCCAAGGCGGGACGATCATTTGAAGCCAGGAGTTGGAGACCATCCTGGGCAATAAATTAAAAAAAATTTTATTTATAAAATTAGCCTGGCACGGTGGCGCATATCTGGTAGTCCCAGCTCCTTGGGAGGCCAAGGCAGGGGGATGGCTTGAGCCCAGGAGTTTGAGGTTGCTGTGAGCTATGATCACGCCACTGTGCTCTAGCCCAGCTAACAGAGGGAGACTCTGTCTCCAAAAAAATTTTTTAAAAAAATAAATAAATAATTAAAAAATAAACAGAAGACCTGATGGTTTTTCTGCCCCTCAACAGACAGCCTTGTGCACCCGCTGGGAGACCACCCCTCCCAGCCATGGGGAGGCCACCCAGGGCTGCGTGGCAGAGGATCACAGTAACCTGCTTTCGAGAAATACCCCGAGGTGGCGGGAGCTGGATGGGAAGGGGAGAGGTGGAGAGCATGGAGCTTTCTCAAGAGGCTGCTGGCCCAGAAAGGGGAGCCCAGCGGGATGAATGGCCCCGCTTTACAGAGGAGAAAACTGAGGTCAAGGAGGAGCACGGGTCAGACTCCAGGTTATAAAGTGGCGCAGGTTCAGGGGAATCAGGCCTCCCGACAGGGCCAGTGCATGTGTTCTCATCTGCCTGACAACACACAGAAGCCGCCTTGCTGGGGCCCAAAGGCGCTGGCCACTGAGCAGTCAGAGAAGGGCCTTGCCCTCTGCAGCTGCCCTGGCCCAGGGCCCTCGTTGGGAGCTCAGAGGTCTGAGGTCACGGGGTCCTCCAAAGAGCTGCGGCAGTAACACAAGATGTCCATCCTGGAGCAGACCCCAGGGACCTGGCTGCAGCCCTGCAACCACTCGATGGCTGTCCTGGGAAGTTGCAGATGTGTCCTGTGTGTCCCCAAAGGCAGCCCTGGGCATACGAGGTCACATGAGAGGGGATTTGAAGGGCTCCCAGGAGGAGTGAGGCTCTGTCCCTAGAAATGAGTAAGCAGAGATCACCTCCAGAGGTGATGTCCCCACAGCACCATGATGTCCCTCCGTGGGTGTCGGGACACTGCCACCAACCAGGCATTGCCTGCTCAGCACAACTCTGCCAGACCAGAGCCCTCATCTGGGGCAGCCAGCACCCCTCCCTCGCTGGGCACCTCCATGCCTGCCTGCCTCCACTCCTGCCCTGGCCCCACTTCCTCACCAGGGACCACCGCAAGGAGGACAGACTGGGAGGTTCCGAGACAGGCTGGAGACGCCACAGGAAACGGGAGTGGCGGTGTAGGAGAAGGAGGCAGGAGATTATTAATCTCTTGGTTCATAACAGCAGGCCAGCCGGGAGGGGAAGGGGCTGTTTCTGCAGTTCTGAGGCTGGAGGCGGGGGTCTCTGGCCTCTGTCCTCCCCGGAATCCAAGCTAGTCGTTCCCGAGTGCCCAAGGTAGGGACGGCAGGCCCGGCGGGCAGCATCTCCTGCTCAGGACCACAGCTCACTCAGGGGCAGTGGCACTGAGTCTACTGCTGGGGTCTGGGGCAGCCCTGGTGAGCTTCTCGACCCAAACAGGCTGGCTGAGGAGGAGGGGCAGAGAAGAAAGGCCACGTTTTAAGTCAGTACTGAAGTCCAGGACTTCATGTAACCTCGAGGGCGTCCACCCTGAGCAGCAGGCAACCCAACCAGAGGGGGGAGGCTGGCTGGCAGGGGGCCGTCTGGTAGAGGGGAATGAAGGAGGCAGACGAAGCCCTGGAGATTCCGGCAAACCTCTGTGCTCAGCACATCTGGAAAAGGTTGGCTCTAATGCCATCAAAGAACTCCGAGGGGCCTGGGAAGCAGCCAAGGGCAGGGGAAGCCCGGCCGGAGAAAACTTAACCCCAGAGTCCCTGGGACTCATCCTTCTAAACCTACCAGGAGCCTGCACCCCAGGCCACTCTGGCCAGCAGCTGACCCAGGGGCTTGGGGGAGCCACCAGGGCCGTGACAGTGTCACCGGATATCCCTACTGCTATGAACAAAGCACAGCCGGGGGTGTTTTCCACCCAAGGCAGGGGTCTTGTCTCCATTTCCCAGAAAGGAAAACTAAGGCAGAGGAGGGAAGCACACCTTGGGCTCTGCATGCGGGTCCCCAGCCAGTTCCAAGCGACCCTTACAGGGAAGTCTTGAAGTCACACAAGTGGTAGGGAGGCGACTGGCCCAGGACCCTGGCCCCAGGCAGACGCTCCCCTAGGGCCCACCCACAGCCCCCACAGGCTGGTTCCTGGTGTCGACCCCTCTCCCCCACCCATATATCCTTTCCTAGAGAAATGCCCTAGTCCCTCAGATCTCTGCTCAAATGCCGTCCCCCAGGGAAACCCCCGGACCAGGTCTCGGTACTGCTGTGAGTCTTTGATTAACCCGTGCCCCCAACCCCCACATACACGCACGAGCTCTGTGAGGACAGGGCCCTGTTCTTTGTATACACCGGTGCCTAGCCCTTCACCGCTCAGTCAGCCGCCGAACAGCTGAGCAGATGGACACACGATTTGAGAAACTCGAGGCAAGGCCACTCGCTGTCCCCAACGCCCCAAGCCAGGCTGGGCAGCAGCCCTCGCTCTCATCCGCCCCTGCTGTTGACTGACTGGGCACCCTGCACTGCCTCAGGCCCTATGCCCCACCTCCAACACACACACATACACACACACACTACAAAATCCAAGATAAAAAAGCAAATTGTAGGATGGGAAAATCTGCAGGGGAAAAAGTTGTATTTTTTCTTTTCTTTCTTTCTTTCTCTCTTTTTTTTTTTTTTTTTTTGAGACAGATCTCACTCTTTGCCCAGGCTGGAGTGCAGTGGCATCATTATAGCTCACTGCAGCCTCAAACTCCTGGGCTCTAGTGATCCTCCTGCCTCAGCCTCCCAAGTAATTGGGACTACAGGCATGTGCCACCATGCCCAGCTAATTTTTGAAATTTTTTTGTAGAAAATAAAAAATTTTTTTTGGAGAGATGGGGTCTTGCTATGTTGCCAAGGCTGGACTCAAATTCCTGGCCTTGAGCAATCCTCCCACCTCAGCCTCCCAAAGTGCTGGGACTTCAGGCGTGAGCCACCACACCCGGCTGGAAATAGTCATGTTACATATTTTTTTTTCATTTCACAAGGAGGTGGGAGCATTCATGCAACGGACATTGTTGAGCATCTTAATGTGCCAGATCCTGTAGTACATCCTGGGAAAGATGATATGAGGACATCGTGGTCCTGCTTCAAGGCACTCGCGGGGTGGTGGAAGAGTCAAGCCAGGAAATCAGACGCTCTCAGTGGCTCCAGCAGCTGTCCTCTGCCCTCCTGTCCCAGCCATTCTACCCTCTTTCCTAGATCATTCCCAGTGGTTTATGAACATCACTCCCCAAAACCGCACTTGCCAGGGCCACAGTGGCCCCCACATAGCCAAATCCAGTGGCCACTCCTCAGCCCTCGTCCTAGGCGGCCTCTCAAGAAGCATTTGGAACAGTTGCATTCTCCCTCCCGAGAGTCACCCCCAGGATGCCAGGTCCTCCCCCTCCTACGCCCCAGCTGTAAGACTGGGGTGCCCAGGACCGTTTGGGGACCAGTGCCCTTTCTCCATCTATTCATCCCCAAGGTCACCACCAGTCCCATGACTTTAGGTGCTGATGGTTCTCCACCACACCACGTCCTCTCCATCCTAATATGCCCATATGGTTACATTTTAACATCTGTGATATCGGGATTCACGTTACAGTTGATGGAGAGCTAGAGTTTAATGAGCAGCATTCTCAGTAATAATAAAACAATGCACTTCTTACTGCCCATGGCACCTCAGGATCAATGAAATACAATCTGGCCCCAGCCCTGGCTTCTTCCTGGTGCTCCAGACTTTTCTACTCAACTTCTGCCTTGGCACCCCTCCCCTACGGATGTCCTGCGGGCATCTCACACTTAACTTGGCCAGAGCTGAGCTGTTGGTTTCCACCTCTGGGCCTGACCTCCTCCCAGTCCCCATCTCTATGAATGGCATGTCCCCCCCCCCACCAGCCAGCTCTCAAACCAAAAATTTAGGGTCATCCCTGATGGCTCCCTGCCATCAAGTGATGGGACCCTCCTGGCATCTCAGCTTCCAGAATGCTTCCCAAATCCACCCACGCCTCACCTCCCAGCTGTCACCCTAGCGTGAGCCACCATCGTCTCAGGCCTGCCTCTGTTCTCCCCACTGCAGCCAGTGCTCTTTTCAAAACCTAAATCAGATCATCTCAGGAATCGTGGAAAAAGAAGGAAAAATAAACCTAAACCAAGGAGAAGGAAAAACATAGCAAAGATAAGAGAAGAAATCAGAAAAACTGAAAAAAGAAAGATAATAGAGACAAAATAAAAAATCGATGAAACTCAAAGCTGGTTCCTTGAAAAGATCAGTGAAATGACAAAGCCCCAGCAAGACCGACACAGGAACGGGAGGGAAGACACAGTCAGTGTCAGGAATGAACTGGTGGATGTCACTCCACACATCGATTCGACGCTACAGCCCTACAACTATTAAGGAAATTGAATTTGAAGTTTAAAACCTCCCAGAACAGAAATATCCAGACTCAGATGGTTTCACTGGAGAATCCTACCAAACATTTAAAGAATTAACACCAATTATACGTAATCTATTCTAGAACATAGAAGAGGAGGGAACACGTCTAACTCATGTTATGAGACCAATGTTATCCTCTTTCCAAAGCCAGGCAGAGACAGCCCAAAATAAGAAAATTATAGAATAATACCTATCACGAATATAGGCACAAAAATCCTTAACAAAATATTAGCAAATAGAATTTGGCAATATGTATAAAAAGTTATACATTATCACCAAGTGGGTTTATTCCAAGATGCAACATTGGTTCAACATTTGAAAGTCATGCAACGCAACCACCATATTAACAGGCTCCAGAAGTCACATGATCACATCGATCAATGCAAAAAAAGCATCTGACGAAATTCAGCACCCATGACAAAAAAAAAAAAAACTCATTAAAACAGTGAGAGGGAACTTCCTCGACTTTATAAAGAGCATCTACGAAAACCTTACACTTAATATTATATCCACTCTCCCCATTTCTGTTCAACACATTAATAGTTCTCGAAGTTCTTATCCTCTACCACATTCCCACCTGGCAGGTAGCAGGCCCTCAATAAACGTTTGCTGGAAAGGTCGAGTGGATGAATACGCGCGTGGGAAGAGGTGTGTGTGGGGTCCCGGGTGGGCACAGGCCAGTCCCCAGTGAGTTCTGAACAGGCCTCCACGTGCCCACGTTCTGCTAGACTCACAGCCACACCCTCCCTTACCCACCTGCGCGCTCTTGTCATAAAACGGCATCAGGACGTAGTGACATAACCTGCTGACCTCACAGCACTCGGCAAAGAGAGGCTCCACCGAGGACTGCGGCCACACTGATCCCCAAATCTAGCTGATGCGCAACCCAGCTCCCAGAGCCTCTCGCGAGTGCTGTTTGTTCATTTGTTATTTACGTCTCTTCTCGGAGAGTCACAGCTGACACTTAGCACGAGCCAGACACCATCCTACACAAGCCTCCAACTAGACAACCTTCCCAGTACCTCAAGAGGCAGGTCCTGCAGCCACTTCCCAAAGGAGGCAGGTGAGACACCAACCCCCACGCCTCCCCTCCCTAGCGCCAGCTCCATCCCACACATTGTGCGTGGACATAGCCCGCACGTCCCACCCCTGCAAAGAGCCAACTCTCAACACACCATAGGCACAGTCCCCCCTTAGGGGGGGCAGATTCCAGGGAGAGGCCAGTGCAGGCCTGGAAGCCACTCAAGGCTGTTTAGCCAGGTACCCAGAGAATGATCTAGAAGAGGGTCCAGGCTCCAGATGACCTCATGGACTCCCAGCCCCACAGAGATGGGCATGGCTGGAAAGGGCCACAGTGGCCTCCCTGAAGGTCAAGATTCCTCTGTCTGGTGGAACGTGGCCCAGGCTGCTCCCACGCAGTGAGGTGCGAGTCCCGCAGCCGCTGCCTTGGCAGGAGGGGTGGGTACTATAGCGTCCCAGACGAGGCCCTGCATAAGCCAAGGGAGTGGCCAGCCAAGCCCTGACCCCTTAGCTGAGTGCAGTGGGCCCCTCCCACTCTGTGCACCCCACCATTCCTATCACCCAGCCCCACACAAGGGTCCAGAGCCCTGAGCCCCTCCCCCTATCGTCACCCCATGCCTGGGATCAGTCTCCCCCCTTCGCCTGCAAGGCCCAGCCTCTGCTCAGATGTCACCTCCTCCCTAGAGCCTTCTCCAAGCTCCCATCAGAACCAGATGTCCCTCCCCAGCAGCCTGGCTCACCCTAGGCCCCAGCCACTCTTAGGAGACCATCCTTGACTTAGCCCCAGAGAGCCCTCTCCTCGAGGACAGACAGACAGCCATGTGCCCTCATTTAGCCAGGACCTGGCATGCAACCAGCCTCCGGAGACGTGGACGAATGAATGAATAAGTGAATGCATGACTAAATGAATGGTGAGTGCGTAAACAAACAAGACACTTCATGCACCCTGGGAGGGAATATCGCGGGGTACGGGGTATTCCTGTCACCCCAAAATGACATCACCTATTTCCAGGCAAGGCTAAGCTCCTATCTAGGAGGAAGAGGTGTGGCAAGGCCATCTCTTTCGGAGTGGCAGGAATGTGGCACACGCGTGTTTGCCCCAGGAAAAGGTCCCACCCTTGTTATTGATCCATGAGCCAAGGATAATTGATTCAAAACAATTATATAAGTTTATAATCCTCGTTTTTCTTTTAAAAACCTTTGTCTTTCTGTACCTCCCTGAATATGCACATAGTTTACTCTGGCACTTGTATTCCCACTGCAATGCCCGCTTCTGAATAAATGTCATTTTCTTTTAGAGAGCCTGTCTGTTATTTACTGACACCGAAAACAGGCGGGGGAACAACCTGCGAGACAGCTTTTCTCTTTCTTGTGTTGGGAGGCTGGGCCTGTCTCACGTCCCATTTCCCCAGGAGTCATAACGGTCTGTGTCATCACAATAGCGACATCACCGAAAGAGGCTTCAATAACAGGAGCCTGTTAATCTCACAGTGTAACCAGGAGAGAAGGTTCTAGGACATACCCAGGCCCCAGAGACTACAGCGAGGCTAAGACAGGAAGAAACGGGTCGCAGGAAGGGGACCTGGAAGGGGCCGTTTACAATTAAGTCCCGCCATGAGGATCATGCAACACCTTGTTTTTCCTGCAGAAGTTTTAGGTAAACACAAATGAAAGTGTCGAAAATGTTTCAGAGGATGAAGGGAACCAGAATTGGGCCCCATACAGCTTCAGAAAATGGGGAAGGAAACAGGAAACACAGAAACCTGCACATTTCTATGTACATGCCGTGGCTGAATTGCAGCAAGGCAGCGGGATCACAGGCAACAGAACGCTGCACGAGGTGGCGATGAGGGCTCCGCTGGGACTCGCCACCCTAACCTCAGAGTGAGGAACTCAAGCTCAGAGCAGGCCCAGGCCCGACCCCCCGCCGGGAGCTGCCTAATTCTCTCCATAGCTGATCCGTGCTCAGGCCTCAGCTGGCATTCCCAGGGCACTGGTTATACCAACGGCACATCATCCTCCAATAACCTCGTGAGGCAGCATTCTATCACCCCTGCTTTACAGTTGGGGTAACTGAGGCTCGGAGGACAAATCCTGGCTGATGAGACATCACGGGAAGTCTGTTGGGGGTTCTGGAGGAGTCTGTCCTCTCTTGGAGGAAAAAACCGTGTCCCACCACCTTTCTTCCTTTTGGGGGACACTATTGTGTGAGATGTGATGCCTGGAGCTGCTGCTGCCCTTCTGTGACTGTGAGGAACATCATGGCAGACACACAGGGGCTGGTGGGGAGTTAAGTCAAAGAGCCCAGGGTCTTCAGCATATCATGGCCCAGTTCCAGAACCTTCTCTCCTGGGTACACTGTGAGATTAACAGGCTTCTATTATTGAAGCCTCTTTTGGTGATGTCGTCTATTGTGATGACACAGGCCATTATGACTCTTGGGGAAATGGGTGCATGAGACAGGCCCTACCTCAAAATGCTCCCAGGAACCTTCTGAGCTCCTCCCACCTCAGGCTCTGCTCAGGGAGAACTGCCCAGCACACACACTCTTGCAGTGTGCAGACTCTTGAGAAAACTGTACAATCATGCTTAAAAAATTCACAAAGAAGCACTGGGACAGGACCATACGATCCTGAGCTTTTTCTCCTCTCGGTAAGTGCCCCACTAGCAGAATGCCCCTGCTCTGTTAAGCCCCAAGCCCCTGCCCTGTCTCTGTCCCACCCTCAGGGCGCCTTGCTCCCAGGCAGCACCGATGGCAGCTGGGACTGTGCACTGGTGAGCCAGGGTCTGGTCTGACCTCTATGCCACACGCTCCCCGGGCCCTCTGCCTGGGGCCTGTATACAGGAGGAGCCAACAAGTGATTCTTTGGAGGAGAAAGAGAGCTGGGCCTTGGAACCTCAGGGGCATCCCACTGGAGCCCATTTGACGGCCAGAATAAGAACAGCCGACCCACTCCAGAGCACCGAGCTAACCCTGTGGCCTTGGGCGAGTCCTTTGCCTCTCTGCGCCTCACTCTTCCCATCACAAGTTTGTGCACGAGTTTATAAGACACGAGCTTCATGTCACAATGATCTGCATTCACAATTCATCGTCAAAGTATTCCGACATCTCTGATCTCATCTCATCCTCCCAACATTTAACCATAAATTCAGGAACATTGCTTGAAACCCAGCAAGCCAGGCCCTGGGGACAGAGCAGCAAATGACACAGTCCCTGCCCTCCTATGGCTCCCAGGCCGGGGGAGGAAGGAGGGCAGATGACCAACAAGCTGGCCAGGGAATAGACTACGGATCGGGGGACTGAATCAGGTGAGATCCAGGCGTTCCGACCTCTGGAGAGAAAGTGGTCCGGGCTACAGAAGAGCAAATGTGAAGGCCTCGGGGAGGAACAGAACTGACCACACTGCAGGCCAGAGACGCCTGTGTGGCCAGAGCCCGGGGAGCGAGGCAGCAGGCAGAAGGAAGGCTATGGAGCCAGGAAGAGGAACAGAGGCCATGTCACTTGAGCCCTCGATGAGTCACAGAGAGGCGTGTGGACTTTAAATGAGATAGAAGCTACTAGAAGGTTTGGAGCACGAAAGAGACATGCTGATTTAGGATTTTAAAAGATCTCTCTGCCTTCTGTGGGGACAAGGAACTGGAGGGGAGAAGGAGGGAACGGGGAGACCAGTGAGGTGTCTGCCAGTAAAACTGGACTTGAGACAAGAATGCACGTGTACCCCCAGGTCAGCCAGGGAGCAGGTGACAACAGTGTCAACTGCCATCCTCCCTCTCCCTGCCCAGTCAGCAGCCCCAAGCCACCGATGGAAGGTCTGCACCAATTCTAACTCAGTTGTGAATTACTGATGAGAAAGAAAATTGTATGAACCCCTCCTTCCTTAATAAATAGTCATAACAGTAGCGATGATACTAAGATCAGCAATATGGAATTCCTCTAAAAGAGTGGAAGTTTTCATTAACAAGGCTCCCGCTAGCTAGGTTTTGCAGGCGAAGGACAGGTTCGTGATAAATGCGTGTCTGTTCTGACCGAATGTTCTGTTCTCAGCTCCTAACCCCAAAGAGCAAGTGAGAAGAACTCCTCTCCCCGCTAAGGCCAGGAGACGCCCACACTGAAGACCCCAGTGCTGCCGACACATGGTTCAGATAATTACTTAAGTCGTAAAGCAGAAGACAGCTGTGAAAATGAGTGGCCATGTGAAAACTTTGCAGTCCAGGTCAGTGATGATTCAGTAGTTAGTGTGCCCAGCGTTTCTTAAAGGCTGCGTTATCACATTTCAAAACTATAAAAATTTCAACTTGTAATTCTGACATCAAGAGCGCCACTCACCATTCCCTCCCTTCCAAGGATTTTCAGAAAAGGCAATCGTGACAGTTCGTTTTCTAAACCCAAATACCATGTAATGGTGTGTGTGTGCACATGTGTACATGCACGCGTGTGTGCGTGTGTATGTGTGTGTGCACTTTCTTGTTGCCATCCTGGGAGCTGACTGGGAGGTGCATTCAACACATTCATAATAGGATTGTGGCTAAAGTCCAATACGGCTACAATCTATAGAGGAAAAAAAATAGTTAGAAATACCCAACTCTTCATGTTTAGGCTTCAGCTCCAAAGACAATATAAATTTGCTAAACTCGAAGTCTAGGTCTTGAAAAGAGCTGGTTCCAAGTTGGCTCTGCCATGAATTGCAAAACGCGAGTGTATGCTGGCTTCTCAGTGGCCTGGTTGTGGGGCCAGCCAGCTGGCTTCCCTGTTTAAAGAGTAGGACAGCTACTTTTCCAGCAGAGCTCTGAGCCAAAGTTCACACTGTCAGGGTCATGGACAGAGCAGACTCTGAAGACTTTTCTTCTCAGAGGCTGTTCCCAGGATCAAAGGGCCATGACCTGGCAATCTGAAGCTCCCTGCTGATGGGAAAGACGGGAAGGGCTTGGAATTCAACCCCTGGGGACATGGGAAAGGAAGGGGAAAGGGGGTCCCCGTGCCTTCTGCTGAAAAGGAATGGGCAGTTGGCATCCATTTCTTCATCAGGGAGCCACTTGCCATCTCTCTAGCACAGCCCTTTCTGTTAAAATTTAAAATGGACAACACATCCATTAACCTAGCCATTCCCCTTGCAGAGTGAGCTATATAAAAGCAAGTGTTTGAGTACAACAGGTACTCTAAGTTAAGAACCTCCACTATAAAAGAATGATGAAAATAGAAAATCACCATTTGGCAAATGCCGTAGTAATAATTATTGCAAGCAAGATGAGAGTATGATGAAAAACAACATATTTGTGTAGATTCAAAACAGAAGATACATATACATGACAAAGGGAAAAATAATGACACAACAGCTGAGAATCCTGGCAGATACCACCTTAACCAAGTGATCAAAGTTAGCATCACCAGTCGTGAGAGGTAGCAATTTGATGTATCTCTTAATATGAATATGATGCTCTGAGAAGGGCTCAGTGTCATTTTTGCAGTACCTTTGCTAAAACTGCATCATCTCAACTAAATCGAAGAAACATCAGACAAACTCGAATTGAGGAACATCTACAACATCACCGGCCAGTACTTTCCAAAGCGTTAAGGTCATGGAGCAAGTGTTCCACATTGGAGGTGACATGACCACTTACATGCAAAAGGAGGCCGTGGACCAGAAAAGAGGATATTAATGGGACAGTGGGCAAAATGTGAGTAAGGTCTAGCTGTAGTATTGTATATTGTCAGTTTCCCAACTTGGATAATTGTACTGCGGTTCTATGAAATGTTAACCTTAGGGGAAGCTGGGTGGGAGGTACAGGTATAGAAACTATGTTTACTATTTCTGCCACTTTTTTATAAATCTAAAATTATTCCAAAATAAAAAGTAAAGAAAGAGCCCACTCGTGCAAATGTTAAAATATATACATAATGATGCTTACTGAAGCGTAGCCTGCAATAGCAGAATCTAGGAAGCCACTCTACTATCCATCAGCCGAGGACATGGGAAATGAATGATGACCCGGTCCCACAGTGGAATACTATGCAGCTGTTAAAAATGAAGTGGCTCCGTGGGAACTGCTTGCAAAATATTTTTCTGGCAAGTTGCAGAACAAAATAATATCATCCCATCTCTGTTTAAGAAAAAAATATAGATATGTATAAGTGGAGAAAAAAGTCTGGAATAAGGTTAATTTCAGGAATATGGAAGGGGGAAAAAGTCTGGAACGGAAATGGTAGCAGGGTTATGGAAGTGGTATTGGGAGAGGAGAGAATGCTCATTTTGTACCTTATTGGCGTCTGTAATGTCTGGATTTTTTTTTACAGTAAGTAGATATCACTTTCTTCATAATAACAACAACAATAAAAGGTAGAATGTAAATCGAGAAAACAATAAAAGCTCCCCCTCCCCTTGACAGGGCCACAGAGCCACAGAGCTCCTCCTCCCAGCACAGGGCCACAGGGCCACATTTGTTGGTCCTGCATGTTCGTGCTGCAGGCAGGGTGCAGTCGTGGGCTGGCGCGGAGCCCTGCAGGGGGCGGTGCTGTGTGGTGGCCCTGGTTCCTGGACCCGTCATTGGTAATGAAAACACACCCAAGTTATGACGACCCTGTGATGGTCACTTTCACGTGTCAACTTGGTTAGGCCACAGGACTCAGGTATTTGGTCAAACATGAATGCGTGTTGTTGTGAAGGTGTTTTTTGAATTAACATTAAAATCAGTAGACTCTGAGTGAAGGAGATTACGCTCCACAATGTGGGTGGGCCTCACCCAATCAGTTGAGGCCTTGAGAAAAAGACGGACTCGCTGAGGAAGGGGGTGTTCAGCCGGCAGCCAGCCTTCCACCTCCCCTGCAATGTCACCTCTCCCCGGGTCTCCAGCCCGCCCGTCCGCCCCGCAGGCCGCGGCGCTGTCAGCCCCTCACAACTACAGGGGCCAGTTCCTCACAATCTCTGTCTCTCCAGCTACCTGTGCGTCCTGTTGGATCTGTTTCTCTGGAGAACCCAGGCTGATACGGACTCCCTGCAAAAATGTCCTGTTGTGGGGGGCACGAAGCGTTCTCAGTGAAAAGAAGGGGAAATTGAGGAGCCTGAGGAGAGCGGCCCCGCGCAGAGACGGGGAAGGGTCCTTGAGGCAGAAGCCCAGGGCTGGACAGGTCATGGGGAGAGTGGTTGGGGGAGGCTGGTCCCTGGAGCTGGAGCAGGGCCTGGAGGAGGAGAGGATGGGCGAGGAAGGTGAGGTGGAGCCTTGGAGGCCCCAAATGCAGAGCCTGGCAGCAAGATGATCACCTCCCTGCTGATACTAAGGAGTCGCTGAGGACTTGCGGGTCTCCATCGGGCTGGTGAGGGGGCGGGGCTGGTGAGGGGGCGGGCTAGTGGGAGGGGCTACTGGGAGGAAGGGGCAGGGCTGGTGGGGGTGAGGGGGCGGGCGGAAGGAGGGCTGGATTTCCAAGAGCATCACAGTCCCACCTTCCAATCTGAAGCCCCAGGACTGGCTGGTTCCCTCTTCAGCCCCACCTGGCCCTTTCCTGACCCTGACCCCTGCCCCACTCATGTATGGTCACCTGCCTGTCAAACACCCACTGAGTTGTGAGGTTGTCACAGTAGGGAGCATGTCCCTTACATTTTTTTGCACACAAACATATCCCCCAGCCCCTGTACACAGAAGGTGCTCCATAAATGCATGCTAAGGTCTTGAGCACAACCCAGCCTCCCTGAGACCTGCACTAGGGCCGGGTCCACCCAAGGGAACAGAAAGGAAGGGCAGAGCGGGCCAGCTCGCTGGCCTTTACCTCACGAGGTTGGCGCAAGGCCCCGGCCACCGGCAGCTCTGGTACACGCGCTGGACCACCGTCTCTGAGCCATTCTGCACCTGGCAGGACACCGTCCGTGTCACCGTGTGATGGCACCAGTGCCTGTGGGAAGAGCAACAGTCACATCAGCCCTGCCTTTTCCTAGCAGCACCAACTGGGGGTCAGAGGGTCGTGCTGGATGAGGAGGGGCCCCCACAGACCTGGGGGGCTCATTCTCTCAGTGAGGGGCCCACTGAGACCCTCTGTCCCAGTCTGAGAAGGGAGAGGCCCCACGCCCCTTGGCCACCAAGTCCTGGCATCGAACACTCCCTGTGGATAGGTGAAAAAGAGTCAGCCCTGCCCTGGAAATCCCACTCTGGTGCAGAAGACACCGCCCACAGGACCACGGGGCGACAGGTCCAACCACATGGTTAGCACAGGCAGCTACGGACACAGAGCAGGACACCAACCCCAGCTGGTCCTAAGAAAGGCCAACAGCTGAGTAGCAAGATAAGTTAGCCAACCAGATGTGGGGGGGCCATGAGAGGGGTCGGCCCAGCTCAGGTCCTCCCAGAGGAGGGAGCAGTGTGACAGGGACCCAGAGGGGAGAGAGACTGTGGGAACCTGCCTGTAATCAGAAGTGGCCAGAAGGCTGGGGGAAGGGGAGGAGCCAGGAGAAAGGAAGAGGCTTGTAACCTGCCAGGCTACTGTGGCTCCTGTTGTGAAGTCTGTGGGGGGCCACAGAAGGTTCTGAGCAGGAAACACCTGGCTGCAGAGTGCAGGAGGTGAGGAGGCCCCAGCCTGGGGGATGGAGACTGGGTAGAGGTGGCCGACAAGCACATCCTCCACCTCCTTCTCCCATCCCCATAGCCTGGAAATTTAAAATCTAAAAATAAGTCCCTAGCAGCATTGGAAAGCGAGAAGCAATGGGCCAGAAATTTGGAGGGGTCCCCAAGACACAGAAAGTAGATGGGCCTAAATTGAAGGAGGAAACCGTAGCTGAAAACACCCAGGAAAGAGGACAGGGGCTAAAAGTGGGAGCCACTGGGGAGCAGCAGATGTCATTAATAGGGAAGGGAGGGACCCAGAGGTGACTGTCAAAGGGCTTGGCTAGGGGACCACAGTAGAAGGAGCCAGACAGGTAGGACCCAGGTCCCTGTTCCTGCTGGTATCAAGATTCATCATTATATTCACCTGCCCTGAAGCAGGTGTGGTCAAAGGGGGTGCCTCCAAAGCTGGTGACCACCAGGAGAAACAGGGACACTCTCAAGGTCAGACAACTGAATTCTTCCACACTCCTTTCCCATTCTCCACCCACACCACCAGCCCGAGACAAATTCTCGGTAAGCAGAGTCAACTTAATGGAAAACCCCAAATACCAAGACTTTCAAATTATTTAAGAAAAAAGGCCAACACTAGGAAAGAAAGTCACCAACTCAACAGGCAATAAACCACACCTCAAGAAAAAATAATTAATAAAGCAAATAGATGGAGGTGATTTTTAAAAGCATAATTAATATCCTCAAAGAGATGAGAATATATCAATCATTTAAAAATTATGATTTGAAAAAATTCAATGTCTTAGAAGTGAAATGTATGACTGTGAAAAGCAGAATGGAAACAGTTAAAGAGTGATCTGATGAGCTGGAAATCTGAGGTGGGACCTTTCCCAGGAGGCACTGCAAAGGAACAAAGAGACAGAAAATGTGAGCAAACAGGTGAGGTACCTAGAGGCTGGATCAAGTGCCAGCGTCTATCTAGTAGTAGCTCTGGAAGAGGTGATCAGAGAGAACAAAGAGAAGCATATACTTTAAGAAATAATAAAGAAAATTGCCGAGAGGTGAAGAAAGACATGAGTTCTTAATTTGAAAGCACACACTGAGTGCTATTGTGGTGAAATCTCAGAACAATCAGGATGAAAAGAAAATACTAAACACTGTAGAAAGAAAAGAAAAACAGATTACCTACAAAAGATGTCTCCTCTCTGAGCCTGTTATATATATATTTTAAAAAATCTGTCTCCCAAGATTATGCTGAGCACTAAATGAGCACATACCCCTCAGTGGGGTGTAAATCATGCAGAGCTACCTAACCCAAGGTATCACTTTTGTTTACCTGGTTACTTAAACCCCACAATGTAAACAACAGCTTAAGGACTGTCCTTCCTATTTTGCAGATGGGAAAAGAACATCTGAGAGGTTAAACTTCGTTGCCTGTAGCTACAGCTCAACCACAGGCTGAGCTGGGAAGGGAATCCAGCTTTCCTGCCCTGGAAACCAACAGGGTCCCACCCACCCAATACAAACCGTGAACCCCGCCTCTGCCAGGCACCAGGGGAAACGGGTCCTGAAATTGTGGAAGACTTCAGCAGCCTGGGCCCTTCCTTCGACTGGGAAGAATCAGCCCTATCTCAGGCACTCGGTGTGTTTCCAAAAAGGAAGAGAAGCGTGATTCTCTTTGGGATGAGCTACTGTTGAGTTCGAGGACAAATGCTCCCACCACCCCCAGATCTGCCCCGGGGGTTCTGAAACAGACAGTTCAGCCATCCAGGAATCACACTGGGTCAGGGATTTCTATAGGGAAATGAGCTGTGAATTGGAAAACATTTTCAAATGCTTTGAATCACCATCTCCAGAACATTTGGTCTTTTAATGGGCTGTAAATGGCTTTCCCAAATCAAAACCCAGCCAAAAACAATGCAGGCAGGCAGAAAGGCCCTGGACTTTGCAGATGAAACTCCAAAGTGTGTTCACCCTCAGATGCCCATGGTTCCAGGGACCCACGTGGCCTCCCTCCTAGGATCCCTGTGTCCTGAGCTTTTTGTCTGTCTATGTGTTCCATTTGGTGGGTGACCCTCCATGGAGGGTTTTGGATGCTCAGCTCACACCCAGTCAATGCCATGGAGTGGGACTGCTCCCTCCAGGCCTCTTTCCTTGTGAGAAGAGGCCCATTTCACTGAGTGGGAAAAGCAACCGAATTGGCCCTCCCCATGGGCTCAAGGCTGTTCCCACTGCAGTTTCGCCACTCTGAGTGACTGGGCTCTGTGGCCTGGTGGAGCAGTGAAATCCTCAATTTAGGGTTCTTAGGGAAAACAAGTGGGAAGTGATTTCAGGAGATCATTCTATGATTGAATGGAGGGACCGTCCAGACACACCCTAGGCTCATGCCCACCTCCGACTGTGACCCCGCTCTGAGGCTGCCTGCCATCTGGGACCACCTCCTCCCTGGCTGGGGCTCAGCCTCCCAAGCCCCAGTGCTCCCATCTGAGCTTTGCTTTGGGACCTGATCACATGTATCTCCTCCCTCCCCAGGACCCTGAGCCTGAGTCAGCTGGGGGGCTTCGGTGGCGCCCTCCCCCTCCTCTAGAACTACCCAGGCTGCCCCATTTCCTCATCCGAGCTCTGCCTGGCCCCGTGTTGTCACCTCAGTGTTTCCTCTTGAACCCCGCCATGTGAGCCCACGTGCCCAGATGGTGGTCACCCATCACTATAGGCCACGAAACACTGCAAGACACACCAGCTCCATCTGTCCAGTACTGAGCCCTTCACTAGCTACCCCCAACCTGCTCGTCCAGCTTGGTGACAGCCCCTCTAAGTTCCCTGTCCCCTTACTAAGAAGCCCTAGGAGCAATCGCCCCAGACTCCGCCTTCTCCCTCCCTCCCATCCCACAGCCAATCAGCCACCACTCCTGGCGAGCCCACCTCCAGACACCCCTCCCTTGTGGTCCTGACTCAGGCATGTCCATGTCCATCTTCCGCCTGGACAGCCTCAGCCCCTCCTGGTCCCCCAGCCTGCAGTCTCCTCTGCTGCCACCAGAGGGCGTCCTCTCAAGCGCAGCTCTGGCCCTGACACCCCACTCCCATCCCCCCTTCTCCCCCACCTCGCCCACCTGCCTAAGCCTTTTGGAGCTCTCCATCCCCTCCAGGGAAACACCAAGCTCCCACCCATTGCTGGACATCACCCCCCAGCCGCTCCATCTCACCACTCACACTATCTTGGCCACGGGCCAGCCATGCCAACTCTGACCAATCCTACCAGACTCCACTCAGCTTCCTTCCCTTCCTGGAAAGGGCCTCACGTGCCACAGGGCCCCATGTATGCCTCTGTCTTAACTGCGCCACCCACGCGGGAAGACTCCCAGCTCCTGGGCACAGCAGACGCAGGGCAGGCCCCAGAAGGCCAGTTGCTCTGACCCCAGGCCCCAAATCCCAGAAAGAGCCCTCCTGTCCACAGTCCCGCACTCAACCACAACTGTTCAGAGTCATGCTGTGTGCCTGGCCATGAGCCCCAGCACGGTCAAGGCTGGGTGTGTCCAGTTTCAGGCCCAGGCCCCTCCCCCACCTGCCCGCATCTTTCTAATCACCTGGCCACACCCTGCCCAATGCCCAGAGAGGCAGGTTCCAGGGGGACCTGCCTGCCAGCTGGGTTCGAGAAGCTCTGTTAGAACTGAGGTTTGCAGCCTTAAGGCAATGGCCAAACAGATGGGGCAACCTGGGTGGCTCTCGGGCCCTGCCCAGGACTGCACCCCTTGGGGCACTGGCCGGTCCCCAGCAAGTGGGAGGCAAAGAAGCCATCTCCCAGTCCCCATCAGGGAGAAAGGGAACAACCTGGCACCAAACAGAGTCAGCCTGCCACACACCCAGCCAGCTCCCGACCATAAAGAGACCCTCCTGCAAGCAGAGTGGGGCCTGGCACCCCAGGGCCCGTTTTAGGGGTAGCAGAGCAGTTTCACATATACCCATAGGCTGAGTCGTGTCCCCTCCAAATTCATATGTCGAAGTTCTAACCCCCAGTACTGTATTTGCAGATTAGGTCTTTTTTTTTTTTTTTTGAGGCAGAGTCTCACTCTGTCACCTGGGCTGGAGTGCCGTGGCGTCAGCCTAGCTCACAGCAACCTCAAACTCCTGGGCTCAGGTGATCCTCCTGCCTCAGCCTCCTGAGTAGCTGGGACTACAGGCATGCGCCCCCATGCCCGGCTAATTTTTTCTATATATTTTTAGTTGTTTGGCCAATTTCTTTCTATTTTTAGTAGAGACGGGGTCTCGCTCTTGCTCAGGCTGGTCTTGAACTCCTGAGCTCAAACGATCCGCCTGCCTCGGCCTTCCAGAGTGCTAGGAGTACAGGCGTGAGCCACCGCGCCCGGCCCAGATTAGGTCTTTAAAGAGGTAATTAAGTTCAAGGAGGTTATTGGGGTGACCCCTGATCCAATCTGACTGGTGTCTTCATTTAAAAAAGGAAATTTGGACACACAGAGTGGGAAGACAACGTGAGGACACACGGAGAATACGGCCACCTACAAGCCAAGGAGAAAGTCCTCAAAAGAAACCAAGCCTGCCAACACCTTGATCTCCGACTTCCAAAATTCAGAACTCTGCGAAAAGAAAGTTCTGTTGTGTAAGCCACTCAGTCTGTGGTAGGGCAGTCACAGCAAACGCATGCGTGTAATGACTCCATCTTATCTGCTCAACAATTCTGACACACAGGAATTTTTCAGGCAAGAAAACTGAGACTCAAGAGAAGATTCAAAGTCACACAATGAGCGAGTGGTAAGTTTACGTCTTGAAATGCAGTCTTCTAACTGCAGACCCCACGCTGCATCCACTCAGCTAATGAGGATGAGCGGATGGTCAGAGAGCAAATAAAATAGCCCCTGGCAGGCCCTTATTAGCCAGGCCCTCAAGAGACATGAACAACGGTAAGGAGGAGAAACTATCCCTACCCTATATATGAAACCAGTGAGACAATTGAGGGCAGTTCAGGCCACAGCAGGACCCCTGCGGAGGGCTCTTTTCCAAATAAGGAAATTGAGGCACAGGGAGGAGTAAATGATGCATCCAAAGCCACCCAACAAGTCAACAGGCAACTCTTAGCCGCTTTGTTACACGGCCAGATGGACCTGAAGCCCACCCCAGACAACCGCGGTGGTCTCTCCTTGGGGCCATGCGCCAGGGAGAGGCAGGCCCTGCGTCAGGAGACAGTAGCTACCGATGGAGCCCGCGGAAGACCAGGAGCCGGCAGGGGCAGGGGCCTGGGCCGCAGGAGAACATCGGCATCCAAGCGAGATCTGCACGGCCCACAGCAAGGAGCCAAATCTAACAAGAGGAAACATGACCGGGCGGGTGTGAAATCCTGCGCTGCAGCCCCCAAACCCAGCGGGCGAGCCCCAGATGGGGTGTAGAGGTTCCCGCCAACAATAAGTTCAGTGTGAGTCAACGTGTGTGTTGGGGCCTCCGAAAAGCAAAGGCCATCTCAGACTGTCTTACTAACCAAACAGTATCAAGAACAAGCCTTGCTCCCTCCACACCTGCCAGCCCGCGTGTGGTGGACACTGGGATGTGCCACCCGGAGCCCCTGCAACCAAGGGCTTTTTACCCCCGCTGCGGGGGGTGCCATCAGCAGACATTGTTCACCCAAGGTCAGGCTCTTCCCCAGCCACTCCCTGCCCTGGGACTGACTGATGCGGAGCTGAAAAGCCCTGCGACAACCCTGACTGGGGACATCCCTGAACAACCATCCCAGCTGCAGAACTGACGGGGTCCATGGCAGCTGTCACAGCCTGCATCCGCCCCCTCCCTTCCACAGGCATCAACCCTAAAAGCCATCCCTGATAAACACCCTCAGTGTTAAATTCTGTCTCGGAATCTGCTTCCTGGGCACTCAACCTGGTGTCGGCCATGAGCCCCAGTAGGAAAGGAGCCCTGGGAGGACACATCTGTGGCTGCTGTCGCATGAGCAGATGACCAAGCTGGAGGGAGGGGAGGCTGACCTCAGAGCAGTGAGCCCCCAGGGAAAGAAGACAGGTCACAGCCCGAGATTCGGCTATGGGGGTGGAGGGAGGCCCCGGAGCACCTCGGATTCAGAACCGCCTCTCCCGCAGGGCAGGTGAGGACTGCCGGGAACGGGTCCTGCAGATACATCGCGCAGAAATCAGCCGAGGCCACGGCGGACAGGGCAGCTGGACATCCCGCAGGGGAGCTGGACCAGACCTGCTCGTGAGGCCCCAGAGGACCCAATTGGGTCAGAAATGAGGCTACTGGGAGACAGGTTTCTGCTCAGACTAAGGGATGCCTGCTCTCAGGCAGAGCTTGTCCTGGGTGCAGTGGGCTGGTGCCCTGTCCTGGAAGGGTAAACAGAGGCAGTGGAAGGAGAAGAGACACAATAGGTCCCGGGGAGCTTGGAGCATCCCCCTCATTGGAAATGAGGAGGTGGAAACATGGAAGGTTTTTAAAGAAGAAGGGAACCTGGTCACAGTGGGGTCTCAGGGGCACCCGCTGGGGACAGGGGACAAACAGACATAGTCCATGAGGGTGCTCATGGCCACAGTCGCCCGACCATCCCCCTGAGGGGACTTCGCCATTGTCTGTCTGCCATCTGGCCAATTGGTCCAAATCAGGTCATCGCTCCCGCCAAGCGATTGTCTCTGTGGCTGCCGTTCCTGTCTGTCACGCACCCATCTAAGCACTGGCAGGGAGTTGCGGTTTTGTTCACGTAGAGACAGATGAGTGTGTGCAACGCCGAGGCCCGATCAGGTTTTAGGGCACGAAAATCAGTGGGAGCGTTTGGATGGCAGATAGATTCGCCTGCGTTTCCTCACAGTAGTTTTTACTGGAACTGTCCGTTCCGAGGCTCTACAGGGGAGGAATTTAAGTCAAGTTCAGGTCGCTGGTTTTTTTTTTTTTTTTTTTTTTTTTATTATTCCAAGGTATTGTGAGGGTACAAACATTCTAGTTACACTTTATGTCTTTGCCTTCCCCAAATGCAGGTTAAAGGCGTGCCCTTCCCTCCCTTTAGTGCTCCCCGTGTCCTTTAGTTGTA
>CAUYSK010083675.1:0-26559 GCA_963575035.1 Avahi laniger | reverse complement strand
GGGGCCCCCCCGGCACCCCCCCCCGGCCATTGTTTTACTAATCGGCCAAAAAAAAAAAAAAAAAAAAAAAAAAACAAAAAACAGAAGGGTTAAACAGATACAGTGGCTCCATATGTCTTTATCTAGTTATTGCAAAGGGAGAGAGGTGATCAGAAGTCAAGCAGGAACTGTCCCTTGGGCTAATTGCTTTTAGCCACAAGTGTCTGTCTCTCAGGCGGGCACTCTTTGATCAGCTCTCATCCCGTGGCTCCTTGCAGACCTGCTTTGTCATTCAAAACAGGGGAGAACCACCAGTTTGAGAGCAGCTGCCACTGACCTTTGAGACACTCTCCCGAGGTGAGGCAGCTTTTGATATGCAAACTAAACATTCACATATTCCTTCAGGGCAAAGCCCTGCAAAACTCCTGAGACCATTTCTGTCTCTAATATAGTAATATTAATTTATGGAGTGACAACTTACCCTCCCTGGAGGGGTTGGGGTGGACTTCTCTGAGCCTGGATTTCATCATCCATGAAGTAGGAATGATATGTGCCCTGCCTAGGAGACTGGAACCTAATAAATAGGCATGGTCACTTCACATAATTACATAAGAAAGCAACAAGACACCAGGAGTTCGCAGACCTGGGCTCCCATCCTGGCTCTGTTTTTATTAACTTTGGGCAAGCCACATAACCTGTCTGTGCCCATCTGTTAAAAGGGGATGATAGTGTCTATCTCATGATGGTTGTTGTAAGAATGAGTCAGTGTATATGAATTGATTTGAACGGTGTCAGGTATATCTTAAACCTTCTGTAACTGTTTGTTACTGGTTACTGTTATCCCTTTTTTACAGAAAAGGGACCTAAGGCTTGAAGGGGCTTGTAGGTCACATAATTGGTGAGCTGCCAAGCCAAGATTCTCCGCAGAGCCTGCTCTCACCGATGGGGCCCCACTGCCCCCAAATTCCCGATGACCCCCTCGATCTCCTCAGGAGAACTCTCAGCCGGGAGTCAGTACGCGGTTCCCCAAGCTCTCTTTTCTCTTCAGGTGGCTTGCCGGGTTGAACCTGCAGGTGGGGGCCACCTGTGCCACCCCTCCCACTGCCCGGGGCCAGAGGGTGAAGGCTGCAGCTGCCGTCTTTCAAGCCTGCACAGGCTGGGCTGCCAGGAAGGCCAAGCGGACACCTGCCTCCAGGTCTGGCTCCAGGAGAGCCCCCATCAAGGGAAGACAGCCAGGGTCAGAAAAGGTGGGCCATGGGGCAAGACCTCCGTGGGAGGGCCACACCTCACAGCCCCTGGGTAGCAGAGGTCCTGATGCATGTGGTTCCATAGCTGGGCAACAGCCTGGTTGTGTGTGTTCAATAATGTCCAACCTCCTCTCCTCACCTGTGGACTGGACCCAGGGTGAGTTTGTAAAGAAGTAACTATGTGCTATGTTTTTTTGGCGGCGGGGAATGAGTCTCACTCTGTCACTCAGGCTGGAGTGCAGTGGCATCCTCATAGCTCACTGCAGCCTTGAACTCCTGGGCTCAGGTGATCCTCCCATCTTGGCCTCCCAAAGTGCTAGGATTACACGTATGAGCCACTGTGTCTGGTCAACTATGTGCTATTTCAGTGTGACAGTGGCCTTTCTTATAAGCCACAGCATACTGGTCCCAGTGTGTCCCTAAAGCCAATCCTGCTGTTATCATATTGGCTAGATCACTCTTGACTCAACCATTTCCAACCCCGACCTCAAGAGCCCTGGTCCAGCGATGGGGAGAGTGAAGTGCAGGCGTGTTGTTGGCTCTGCCTCCCGTGCCTACCCCATCAGCCACAGGGTGGGCCCCGCCTGACATGTTCACCATCCTGACATATTCAGCCTCAGCTTGAACCCTCAGTTGTAGCAGACCCTCACAGCACATCAGAGAAGGGGGAGCAGGACAGGGACGCCCCCGCATGTGGGAACGACTGCTGGTAAGGCCATAGGGGGCGGTCTGAGGAGGAGAGGCAGTCCTTAGAGGGAAACAAGAGTGGAGAAAGCGGGATAGGAAGATGGGGAGAAGGATCTGCCTCACCCTGGGCCTGCATTTTGAAGATTTGGGGTGCCAGGGTCCATTTGATAGTGTTTGTGTTAGTTCTCTAGGGTTGCCACAACAAAGTGCCAGGAACTGGGTGGCTTAGAACAAAACCATATTGTCTCGCAGTTCTGTGGGCTAGAAGTTGGAAGGCAAGGTCAGGTGGCAGCAGGGCCGTGCTCTCTGAAGCCTGCAGTGGAAGGATCCTTCCTTGCCTCTTCCAGCTTCTGGGGGCCCCAGACTTCCCTTGATTGGTGGCAGCATAATCCCAAGCTCTGCCTCCATCTTTGCATGCGTCCTGTGTCACTTATGTCGTCTTCCCTCTGTAATTTGTCTCTGCCCAAATTTCCTTTTTATAAGGATACCAGTCATACTGGATTAGGGCCCAACCTAACGAGCTCATATTAACTTCATTACCTCTGTGAAGGCTCATTTCCAAATAAGATCATACCTGAGGTTCTGGGGGTTAGGACTCCACATCTGCTTTCAGGAGAGACACAATTCAACCCACACTGGTGCTTTCTCCCTGCATCAGCCCCAGCGAAGCTCACGTAGGTGCCGAGCCAGGCTCAGGAGTAGACGCCCCGGTGAGTCCTCTTCCAGATCGGGGCTGTAGTTACAAGGGGAAGACACCCCCAGCCTCCACCCACAGCACAGTGGCTTCAGCAGGAATCAGGACCTCTCAGACCATTTGATCCAGTCACCCTTTCTGACGTGGTGATACCCCTCAGTGCCAGCCCTGGGGTTTTGGGTTATTGGGCGAAGGTGGCAGTTTCCTCCCAGGAACACAGAGGCATTGAAGGCTAAGGGCCCTCATCTTGAGGGCTTCACACTGGCAGAGTATTCCGGCCACGAGGCCCCACCGTCCAGCCTGGTGTCGGGCATGTGAAACGTGCTCAGTGACGCTGACTGACTGCGCACTGGCGGTAATCAGTAGGCCAGACTAGGCTTAACCCGCTGCTGTCCTTCAACAGTTGTGAACTGAAGCAGCCAAGCCACTACACCTCACTGAGCCTTCCTTTCTCTCTTCTGTAGAACGAGGTCAACGTGTACCTCACAGAGTAACTGAAGGTGAACTGAGCAGTGTACATACATATTTAATCTGGTGCCTGGCGTCTGAAGCTCTCGTAGCAAAGTACCCTTGCTCCCCTGTCCCCTGGCCCATGACTGCAAAGGATGAGGGCTGCAGGGTGGCTTGCTGCAGCGCTTGGATTTGCTCTAATCTGCATCAGGGGTCCCTATGGGTTCTCATGCAGGACAAGCAGGGAGTAGGAGAGTTTTGTAGGATAATGTCTCCCAGCCAGTGGCCCCACTGCTGGGAGACTCGAGAAGACCTTTAGTTCCAGCCAAGGGCAAATTGAGGCACAAGGTCCATTCTCTGCCTTGAGTAGAAATTTCCAAGAGGTTAATATTTCCATCTTTGACAAATCAAAGTGACCTTTAGGCACAAGCAACACAACAGTCATGTATGTGCTTCCATTTCACAAACGCTCATCAAAGCCATCTTTCTACCAGGCCTGTGCTGGGCATTAGGGACAGGAAAGACACAGGCTCTGCCTGTAGGGAATGCATGGTCTTGGGAAGGAGAATGGCAGAATGTAAATAAGGACAATACAATGTGGTTAAGAAGATGGGGTGCTCAAGAGCTCATGACCGAAGACATTTACTTTTTTTTGGAGACAGAGTCTTACTCTGTCGCCCAGCCCAGGCTAGAGTGCAGTGGCATCACGATTGCTCATTGCTACCTCCAACTCCTGGGCTCAAGCAGTCCTGCCTCAGCCTCCCGAGTAGCTGGGACTACAGGCTCACACCATTACACCTGGCTTATTTTCTGTATTTAGTAGAGATGGGGTCTCACTCTTGCTAAGGCTTGTCTCGAACTCCTGAGTTCAAATGATCCTCCCACCTCAGCCTCTCAGAGTGTTAGGATTATAGGCGTGAGCCACTGTGCCCGGCCTATTCTTTATTGCTTTGTACACTCTTCATGTATTGACTCATTTAGTCTTCACAACTGATACTGAGATATGTCAGAATATGCTCTGCAAGGAACAGAAATCTGACAAGTTGGACTTTGGCAAGTAAGGGATTTAATTTCTCATATGTAGCCTGGGGAGGCCAGCCCAGGGCTGGAATAGCAGCCAAACATGTCCTCCAGCTCTGCCATCCTCCTCCTGGGGCTTTTGTGCTCATGGCACCTCTGGGGGTGGCTGCTTCATTCAGGAAGGAATGAAAGGCCAAAATGGCATACAAACCCAGCTCTCCCAGAAGCCCTTCAGCCAGAACTGGATCCCTTAACCGCCAGGGAATCTGAGACGATGAATTGTCTTTAGCTGGGCTCTGTGAGCAGGCAGCAGAGCCAAAGTGCACACCCTGGCCATCCTCCTCCCGATGTCCTCTCCCGGGGGCTGACACAACTGACCTGTCACCACTTGAGTCTCGGAGCCGAGGGGTATGTATGTGATGGCAGGGGATGAGTGGCCCTTCTGAACTGAAACCTGCCTCACTCCTGTGGTCTTCACAGTTTCAAACCCATTTACCTTTTGAGGAAATCAGGACCAACAGGCAACCTTCTTTTTTTTTTTTGAGATGGAGTCTCGCTCCGTCACCTGGGGTAGGGTTTTGTGGCATCAGCCTAACTCACAGCAACCTCAAACTAATGGGCTCAAGCAACCCTCCTGCCTCAGCCTCCTGAGTTGCTGGGATTACAGGCACACCACCATGCCCGGCTAATTTTTCTATTTTTAGTAGAGTCGGGGACTCGCTCTTGCTCAGGCTGGTCTTAAACTCCTGAGCTCAAACAATCCTCCCGCCTCAGGCTCCCAGAGTGCTCGGATTATAGGCGTGAGCCACCGGGGGTGGCCAAACTTTCTAGGCCTTGTTTCTGCATGGTGGGGGGTACCCCCTGCCTTTGCTAAAGATAGAGATAGAATCAAGTTCTCTCTGAACCTGCCCAGAAATACCCAGGGCTGTGATGATTGGAAACCTGCACCCTTACCTCAGGGGTGAACCCAAACAGCCTGGGTCCTGAGCAAACCTACAGTTAGCACGTCTTAGCAAGCAGCAGACACGGGCAGCCCAACAGACCAGTACACAGGCCAGCTGCACACACGGGCTCGAGCAACAGCAGACCTAGAAGGCAGCTGCACATGGCAACGCTGCTGCAGTC
Organism: Avahi laniger; assembly: GCA_963575035.1. NCBI lineage: Eukaryota > Metazoa > Chordata > Mammalia > Primates > Indriidae > Avahi > Avahi laniger. The sequence goes on along the minus strand of CAUYSK010083675.1, from coordinate 21,357 downwards.
CCCACCATAGGGACCCACCCAGCACTGCCTCTATCTGAAAACCTGAGGAATGCAGCCTGTCCCCCACCTTAGGCTCCGTCCAGGAAGACGTGTTACTAAAGAGATGGGGTAGATCACAGACATGAGAGTGTCAAGGGAGACTGGGAAAAATAAAAGCAGATGAAATTTGGGCACATACTACATGAACTTCTAGAATGTAATTTCAGAAAGGAGTGGGGAGAAAAGAAATATGTTGAGTCCAGAAGGACTTGGGCAGAAAGGAGAAGTGAGCCAGGAAGTGTATGGTTAATCATCTCTCCTTCTTTCCCTCCCTCCCAGAGGTGCTGGCAAAAGGGGACAAGAGTCTCCTTCAGGGTCACCTCAGCCAGCACGGCTAACCACATCCTGTGTCAAAGCCCCATGACTCTCTGGCAGGGCCATACTTGACCCTGGTTATCAGAGAGAAGTGGAATGACAATGACAGGTCTAACCAAGCTACAAAGACTGAACTTACCTTGCCATCCTGCTACCCTGGCAGTGAATGGCCTGTCCTGACCACCTTCTGCACTCAGTCAGCCCCAAGTGGCACCAGGCCCCTGCCACTGTTCCTTTTACGAAATGGGAGTCAATGCTCATGCCAACAGAGAAAATAGGCCAAGGCCACCTCACAAGTCACCAAAACCCACATCCTGGTCACTATTTCTCAGCTGCCTACTTAAGCTGGGTTCCTGCATGGGTCCACAACGTCCCTAGGGTGCTAGGAGGAGCAGAGCACCAGGAGGCAGAGACACATTTGGCCGTTTGTTTTTTAGGCAGAGGCTGCTCCTGTCATACTACTTACTGTCAATCAGAGGACCTTATCCCGCTCAGAGAGCTGCTCCACAACTTTATTTACATGAACTTGCTTGGGCAGACACACAGTTCACTGTCTTGTCTTCCAGTGTGACGGGGGCAGCCCACCCCTGGCAGTTGAGGAGTGTGGTGGGGGTGGAGGGTGCTCCTCTGAGGAGGAGCAGAGAGCCCGGGCAGAGGACATTCCAGCTTCAGGAGCTCAGGCTGGAGAGGAGGCGTTCACAGATGAGCTTGAGGACCTCAGGTCATGTGGGCCTTGCCATGAGGGAAAAAGAGGCAGGAGGCAGGTCAAAGGAGCCCCATGCTGGTCCTTCCACGCTCAACCTTCACGCACCAGGCAGAAGTTACGCACAAAGGTTCAGTCTCCGAACTAAAGTGGGTAGAGGGATGGTGGCCACAGAGGGCCTTCCCTCTGCTCCATAGCCCTCGGCTGGCTTCTGGCTAGGGGCCTGGCTGGCAGCAGAAAGCTCAGTCTTCTGTCTCCTGCTTGATGTTCTCAGTGGAGACAGGCATCTCTGAACTTGGAGTCTTGTCAGGCGAGGCCACGTCTAGATGCTCTTCCTTTACTTGCACAGCAATGACTGGAGAGGGAGGGGAGGTGGGAGGGTGGCATGGAGAATAAGCCTGTAACTCAGGGAAGGGTGGGGAGCAGGACCTGGGAGAGGGATCTGGTCCCTACAGATGGGGGCCCTCAGGACACACCTTTACCCTCCTGCTTGACCTCTGGGAGGGCAGCAGCAGCAAAGGCCCAGGGCCCCAGGACACCTCAAGTCAGGCAGGCTGTGCCAGAGACACTGACATTGACCAGTGTGCCACCCCTGCCCAGCACACTGGGTGGGGGCAGAGATGGAGGAGGAGGAAGAAATGGCCAGGGAGCCTGGCTGGATGGAGACTGCTCTGTTCAGAGTTGGTGGGGGTGGGTGGGAAGCTCTCCAGGCCCAGTGGTTCAGGGCTGCTTGGTGCCCAGAAAATTCCCACCAAACTTGACTCTACTCTTTTGTGCCCAGGTTAGGAAGAAGAGGGGCCGCCTCTGAGCACAGAGCAGGCTGGTCCTGCCTCGACCCAGCCTAGTGGCTCTTACTCTCGTCTGAAATGGGCTCTGATGAGATCTTCCCTGCAGCCTGCAGGTCGTCCTCCAGCAGGGGCTTCTTGGACCCCTGTCTGAGGGGCCGCGTCTTGGTCGGAGGGATTCTTTTCCCTTTGAATAAAAATGGATTCAAACGGAGCATTAAGGTTGTACCTACGTGAGGCCTGAAGAGCTGGGTCTCGTCCAGTGGTCAGGTGGTGTGGCAGAGGGGAAAGTGCAGGTCTGGGGACAGAAGGCCTGGACTCCAGCTCTGACAACACCCCTGACTGGCTGTGTGCCCTGAGGTCAGAGAGGCCCTCTCCAGTGGGGGATTAATGACAACACCTCCACTGAGAGCCAAGGCTCAGAGCCATCGTGGTTGTTAGTTTCCTTTTTCAGTCTTTGATTTCTTCCTGTAACATGCAACATTCCTGGCCCTGCTGTTTTCAATGGCACAGGGCCTCTGCCCACCTGACAAACACTATACGATCACTCAATCTTAATTGTGCCCGGGGACCTCGTCCTTGTTTCTGCTTTGTCCTGTTTCAGGACATCCTCTTCCTTGCATGGTGCCATGTGGTAGTGACCACCTTGCCATCACTGGCCTGGGCTCTGGAGCACAGCTTTGCCCCTCCCCCTCTGCTGTCCCTCAAGCTGAGCCCACACTGGGCTCAGGATCGGTTGAGAGTGAGCCCCCAAGTGCCAGGTGGAGTCTAGGCATTCAGCAGACTGCCTTGGGTTCCACCCTCAAGGAGGTCGCAAGGGAAGAATGACAGCCTTATAAAGAAAACTTCTAGTTCTTCCTGTGCCTTTTTCTTTAGAACCTAGCAGCTGCGGATTGCCCAAGAGGCCAGGCCATTTTCTGACCCTGGGGCAGCAGGGATGGGGATCCCTGCAACCTCACTCTCAGATACGATCTCCTCTCTCTTCCTTGGCATCCAGACCCTGCCACAAACTGAATGCCCCTGTTTACACTCTGGATCCCCAAAGACATAGGGTGAAAGGCCCACGGGGCCAAAGGGCAAGGGACAGGAGACAGGGCAGGACCGTGAAGAGAGCTACGTTGGCAGGACAGCATCTCGGAACCAGTGCCGTGGGGCTGACCCCACCTCTGCTCTGGGTCCCACACCAGCCTGGCCGATTTGGAGCATCACTTACTTTTCTTCCCAAACTGTTTCTTTTTCTTCTTTGTGGCCTCTTTGGCCTTCAGAGGTGTGGTTGGTTCTGTTGTTGAAAGACAGGGCGAGAGAGATGAGAAGAGAGTTCTGGGAGGACACAGGGCACAGGTGCATCCTGGGACCCTTTCCACTCTCACACAGGACACTCCAAGAAGGGAAGCCAAAGCTGGGCAATGAGAACAGGTGGGACTGGGGAGAGAGGCTGGAGAATAACTGTCCCTTCTTCCCACCCTCATCGCTAGGGCTGCTCAGAGGGACCTGGGTAGGTTACCTGGGTGCACAAGGGCACGAGCATATGACAGAGTGGGCAAGATGAAGGAAGGAGCTCTGCAGGCCAGAGGGAGAGGGAGACAGAGAAGTCAGGAGCAGGGGGGCAGACAGGGCTCACTCCTCACACAGAGTGGTCCATGAGACTTCTTGATCTCATGCCAAAGAGGTAAGTGGGCACAGGGGAGGAGGCAAGAAGGAAAAAAGAAGAGGAAGGAAAGTCAAGAGCCCCTTAAAGCTGAGAGTGCCCACACCTGCGGCCACAGGTGGCTGGAGCTGGTAGCCGGTAAGCTCACACCAGCCGACGGGGTAGATGTCCGGGGACTCGCAGTCTACCCACTGGTCATACTCGCTGTCCCAGCCATCAAAGTGGATGCTGAGGAGCCGATGCACCACCCGTTTCACTGTGGCCACGCAGATTAGCCGGGGCTCCATGAGGTCCACAGCCTCCAGCTTCATGCCCACCTTGAAGCCGTGGTTGGGACAGTCCTGGGTGAGGGAAGAAGGCAGTTGCCAAGCCAGTCAGCTCCCTGCCCCAGCAGGCTTGCCTGGGCCGGGTTGGGTGGGGGGATACTGGCAAAACTGGGGGAGGGAGAGGGGCTGACACTAGAATGCCTGCTGGGGCAGGTTCCTCTGGACAACATCCCACGGCTCCTCTTTCCCAAGCATGAGCCCCTCTATGGAAAGAGAGTGAGTGCCTATGTCACAGTGTGGGACTTCTCCCCTGGAAGTAGCTGACGTCAGCAGCAGAGGCTTGAGAGAAGGGTTTGGAATTGCTCCTGTTCACAGCATTGGGCAGGGCCAGTCCCCAGGCTGCTGCAGGCCCTTGCTCTGTCCTCGGTCTCCTCACCATGTTGAAGAGCCTCGATGGAGCAGCTTTCGACTTGGTCTTCTCCAAGTAGTTCTCCCAGCTGAAAGTCTGTGTCTCATACCCTGGAGGAGCAGAAAACTCAGATGCACAGGGAGAGGAGGGGAAGTGAAAAGCAGGTTGAGGGAAACAAACACGCTGCCAAAGGGGCGCTGCGGCTTGGTCAAGGCTCAGCCTGGAGTCTCCCCATAGCCTTCTTTCCTTGTCCCCAGGCTGGTACCTATTCTAGGACCATGGTCCTATTGTGCAGGTTGTTCACTCCCAAAGGCACACATGGGAACTCTGCTCACCAACCACACACCAACCATGGGGCTGAGTCAGCCTGGGCAGTTTAAGGGCTAGTGGTGGCCCTGGGTGGCTCTGTTACCTCTCCCATACATCCTGAAAATCCACACTCCAGGGGTCTGACTTGACCAGGAACCCTAGCCTGTGGCCTCACCTGCCCCTTCTGACTGCAAGGCCAGCATGTGGTGGCCTATCATCTTACCTTTCGGGGGTGTGAGCTCAATGTCATTCTTCTGGCAGAAGGCGGCTGGGAAGATGGCATGGGAAGAGGCGTGGTAGCAGAACCAGTCCGAGCCATCTGTGGAGGGCCCCCCGTCCACACAGATCATTAGGTAGCCGTCCAGGAGAACCTAGGGAGGGGTGGGGCAGATGGAGCATCGTGTCATGAACTGCATCCCACCCAGGGTAAGGCAGCTATAATGGGGACATGAGTCAGAAGGGTCCAGTGGATCTTGAGCTCAGCCTTCCCAGAGAACGTCCTGAGCTTATGCACACTGAGGGTATTTATCCTCCCTGCTGGACAGCAAATGCCGAGCCAGCAGGGACTGTCTCAGTGCCTGTGTGTTCTGAGGGTGGGCACACGCGCCTGGCAGGGAGCAGATGTGCTGAATGGACACGTCAGCAGTGTCCTCTGGAGGGCCAAAGGCAGGGTGGTCGTGTGCTACTCAGACTGCAGCAATAACAAAGGAGAAGTGGAGCAAAGTGAGTCCGGCTGGGGTCTTGGCAGCTAGGCCAGCACTCAAAGGACATGGCATGTGGCAGGCAGGCTCTCGGTGAGGTGACACCTGATATAGGACCAGATTCGGGTGTTCAGTAAGCACCCGTCCAGTGCGCCTCAGACCCTGACACACAAGCAGATTCTGAGCAAGGAGCAGGTAAGCCCCTCCTCACAGAAATCAGGTCCTCCAGGAGCACCCAGCACTGGAGGGGTGGGATGGACGAGCTGCAGTCCCAGGAGCCCGACAGTGGATGGCAGAGCTCTGCACCACGTCAGCCCCCTCAGAGGCCAGCCCCAGGTCACCTTGCAGATGGTTGCCACACAGATGTTGCCCAGATTCAGGGGGTCAATGGCTTCCAGCTTCATCCCCTCCTCAAACCAGCCGCCTTCCGTGTAGACAGCCCGTACCTGGAAGGAACGGGGTGGCTGGGGAGTCCCTGGGTGGGTGCAGGGGAAGATGGGGGGAGCAGGCCTCACCTGCCATAGGCCTGGGAAGGAAATGGGGAGGGAAAGGGACAGTTCCAGGGAAGAGCCAGGGTCCTTAGGCCTGGAATCGACCTATGGCCAAAGGGAAGAGAGCCCAAGGGCTGTGCCTCACCTTCTTGAACAGGTAAGGAACGGCATCACAGTAGATTTTCCGGAAGGTGGGATGATGGGCCATGTCGCTTCGCCTCTCTTTTGAGGGATGGCAGAGGGAGTGAGGAAGAGAAGGGAGTTGAAGGCAGCTAACTGGGCCATCTCCACACTCCCCTCTGCATAAGGGGCTGCTATGCATATGCTCGAGGCTGTATCTCAGCACCTGCCACCCCAGACCAGCAGACAGATGGGTCTAGCCCAGAAAACATCAGGAGCTCTCTGTAGGGACTATTCAGCCTCGAGACCCAGACTCTTCCTGCATGACGTGGGAGAGGATTGGAGCTAGGAGCATCTGGGTTCAACTCTTGACTTTACCGCTCACAAGTTGAGCTGAGTGATCTCGGTCAAGTCTCTCAACCTCTCTGGTGCTCAGCACTGTCACCTGCGGAGTGCAGATGATAACCTACCTCCCAGCACTGTCACAAGGTATGGGGAAGGTGCTCCCACCCAATCCTTGGGAAGCAAAACCTAGGGCCACTGCTCACCTGACATCTTGATGCCGTGGCCAACACGCCGTGACCAACCAACTGGGTGGATCAGGGGGCTCCACATATGGCACCAGAAGTCATCATCACTGTCGCCATCCTCGTAAAGGAGCCGCAGGCGACCCCCAATTACTGTGTCTACCACAGCCATGCGGGTCCGTGATACCTGGGACTTGTCCACCACCTCTAGCCGCATGCCCTGCCGAAAGGGGTACTTCATGCTCTCCACCATCTGCAACGACATCAGAACACAGGCCTGCTGGGACCATGGGGCTCCTTGCACCTCCCCCTTCCTGTTCTGTCTCTTCAAGGAGCGGAGCGTAGAGGACAAGGAAAATGTGGCGGAATTATCCCACACTAAGCCAGGAGGCGGGCAGGTGGGCACTCCTGTGCCACTGGGTTCACCTTGGCCCTAATTCCCCAAGATGACGTAGAGGGAAAGCACGTGGCTCATGAGTGTGCCACTTCTCATTACCAAAACGCCAGTAAGTCAAGACACTGCAAATCACGAACCCATTTTAGACCAAGGAAACTCATGACTCAGAGAGGTCAAGCAACTTGCCCAGAGTTGCAGAGACTCTTCAGTGCCAGAGGTGGGCTTTGAACCTGGTGTCCAACCTGTGCTCTTCACAGGCTCTGCACTCTGATCCCCGGGCACCCTGCACTCCCCTCTACCTCCCAGCCCTCGTTGAGGGCACATGCAAGACTCATGTCCAGAAAACTGAGTCCCCTTGTGTCTCCGTATGTCCAGTTCCAGCCCTGACCCTGATAGGTTGTGGCTCTGAAATGCTTTCAGCAGCAATCAGTATCCTCTCTGACCCAAAAAAGGGACAGTGACCAAGATGCCCACGAGCTGGTCTTCAGAGAGCCACAGTGGTGAGTAGGAGATTCTTTTTGTTCACTGTGTCTCCGGAGCTGTCCTGGCTGGGCTCGGGGATAGGTATGGTGTGGGGCTTTTCCAGACTCAGGGAAAATCTACCCTGGCCAAGTCTCAGCAGTGCTATTTCCAAACACACCAGGAAGGGGAGGTCTCAGAGGTCACAAAGCAGCTGAAGGGAAAAGCTAACACAGAAATCTTAAACCAGACAGACCCTTCAGCCCAGCTCAAGGGCTGGAATACATCCTGAGGCTGACTGCATCATATCACAGCAACTTACCTAGGACAATGAGACAGCCGGCGGAGGACTGGCCCAGGCCCCTCTAGACCACCTCCCTACCCTCTTCCTTTCCTCTCTAGACAACACAGTGCAGCCCAGAACCCGACAACACTTTACTGCCCTTATTTGTTTTAGATAACATAGGGGAATTTGAGCTTTGTAAGGGTAGAAGCTAGGATTGATTCATTTCTACGTTTTCAGCTCTGGGCAGAGAACTAGGCACAGAGTGAGTGCCCACCTTAATGTTTTTCCTCGAGTGAACAAACACATGCACACACACCTGACTTTGACTGATGGGTCATTTCTCATTTAAACATTTTGCTGACCACTTAGCATATTGCAGGCATCAGTGGGCCATGTCTGAGTTGGAGTTTTCTCCATAGACCCACCCCCTTCTATCCTCCCCAGCCCCAATCTCCAGAGGGGCCAGCAAGTCAGCAACTGGGAGTGCTTCCCAAGGGAAAGGCCTTGCCCCATCTAAGCTGTGGTCTCCACATCAAAGTATACAGTGCACCAAGTCCCTTCTCCTCAAGGCAGTGACCGCCAAAGGATCAGCTCCCCAAGAGGCCTGTCTGGAACCCCTATACTCACAACTGGTCTAACAGTGCCTTCCCATTCTCTCCCTAGTGTCATCTTCTTGTCCCAGTCAGGGGCTGGAGCTTTTGTACCCCCTCTAGCATGCACTGCAGGACTGGCTACGTAAAAGTCGGCGCATGCTTGCTGACTGTTCACGTGGATCACTGCCCTCTGCCCGGAATGCTTTATAACGTAAAGAAAAAAAGAGGCCACCTTGTTACCCCTAGTGGTCTGTACCACCCGCCATCATCTGCCTCATCCTAAGACAAGGGCTGGCTGAGAAACAGTGAACAATCGCCTCCGATCACCAAATCTGTCAACTGTGCAAGGCACTGTGGGAAAAGCTTAGTTTTGCTTGAGTAAGAATATGGAGAACATGAAAAGACAGTTAACGACAGAGAGAGAAATAGCAAATCAGTATTCAATAAGTTCAAATAAGGGAGAAATCATTTCTATTTTGGGGGAAAAGTCAGGGGGAATGCTCTTTGAGGTGCTGTGAACCATTCCTTGCCGAAGGCCAACTCTCCATTAGCAAAGGCCCACGATGTGCAACCTTTTCATGTGGCGTCCAGTGCTGTGGGTGAGGTTTGATCTTTATTTTCCACTGTTGGCTTACATACCACCCATGCCCTACAGATCAATATAAAATTTTCTCCACAAAGCCTTCCTTGATATCTGCTCCTCCTCTGAGGCCAGAAGGCCACTTGCATGAGCACCTGGTTCAGGAGACCTCACATGCAGCCCAGGCACCTGTATATGGGAGCCCCATGACGAGAGGCCTGGCACACAGAAGTGGGAGAGAGAGTCTTCGCTATATAACCTTCTGATCCCTTTGATTTTTTTACCATGTACATATATGACTTTTTAATTTAAAGTTTTTTATTTAACTCAGCTCCTATGGGACTAAATAGTTTTTAAAAAGAAAGTTAAATGCCACATAGATGTTTCCCTGGTTCAGAACCAAGGCTTATAATTATGTGCATGACTTTGATTTCCTCTGCCAGACAGGAGATTCCTGGATGGCAGCATCTGTATTCTTTGTACTCCCAAAGTGCCTTGTATACAATAAATACCTAATAAAATCTATTGAGTGAACAATCCTAAAAAATGCTATGAGCAAGGGAAGGTTCTGGAAGAGCAAAAGGCAGACAGAGCAACATGATCCATGTGGCTGGAGCAGAGTCGAGGTGGGGAGGCGACTGACTTTGGGCTGGGAGGGCAGATGGGTTTGACTCCATCCTTGAGAAATGTGGAGCCACTGAAGAGCGTCTGGCAAGGGAATCTTAGACAAAATACTCCGACGAGTAACATGAAGGATGGACAAAACTGGGAGGGGGGAGGGGGGTCAGTTAGGAGACCCAAAGGACTCATTGCCAGACCTTGATGTGGAAATCCACGGGAAGCGTCCTGGAGCCCACCAACCGTTTCATGAGGTAGCCCTTCCAGTCGGTGAACTTGGCATGGATAGCTGTGGAGACAGCAGCAGAATCCCAGTTACACACACTGACACACACCCCGACAGAGGGCGCCAGAGCTGACCAGCACGGGGTTGGAACAAGTTATTTCTGCTTCGTCAGGCCAGCAATGACTTCGTTTTATAAAACCGGGCTCGACAACTTGGATGTGCCCCAGGGCCTCTGGGACAGGCAGGGCAGGAAGCAAGGGGAAAAGTGGGTTCTGTTTTAACAAGGCAAAGGACTCTCCCTCTACCAAGGTTCCTGCCCTATAGGAACCAGGACAGAGAACGTTCTCATCAACTCACTCCGAGGGGGCACTAGGATCTTGCTGTTGATGGCACACCAGCCGATGGGGTGGACATCCACGGTTCCCAGGTTGCACCAGAAGTCATGGCTGGCGTCATTTTCAAAGCCTTCATACCGGAGCAGAACCCGGTACCCTGAAAAGCAGGAAAACGGCACTGTGAGGGAGGGTGGGATGAGGAACAGCATGTTCTTAGGCCTTTCTCAAGCCTACACTGGTTCCCGGTGCCTATTCCAAGAACTTACTCCAGGCAGGTGGGTTCCTGTTGTCTGTAATAGTCATAGCCCAAACAAATTATGCCACTTAGGAATATTTGGAAACCATTATGGCATGGTGCTAAGAGTTCATTTTCTATAGCGTGATCATGCCACGAATAAACTTAAGAAATTGGAATTTCCAAGCCTGCCAGGCTCCATGCTCCTCTGCACAGTGGAAGAATCCTAAAAAGGGAGCAGAAACGCCAATGGGTGGAGGTTTTGTTTGTTTTATGAAGCCAATTTCTGCGTACGACACTGCCCATCCATCTAGAGATGTCGTCCATCTAGAGATGTCACCCTCTAGACACATCCCTGACCCCGCCTTAGCCAGAAGAACACCCACCTGCCGCCTGAATGACAGAGGCAATCCAGTACACCCGGCTGGGGAGCACGGCGTCACTGTTGAGCACCTCCACCTTCATCCCCTTCATCACATCCTCCCACTGGTCATAGAGTGGGACCTGTGTGGCGATGAGAGTGTTGTGTTCAAGAGGGAGAGCGGCTTCCTGGGCTGGCAGGGGACAGTGCCTGCCTCATGGCCTGAGTCATCAAGTCCTTTGGACCTCAACTTTCCACATCACCCGCTGTGTGCAGAAAGCCAGGCACAGTACCAGGGACGAAGAGATGGGGCCTGCTGTCCTTAGAGCTGAGCCGGGGGATGGGAGTGGAGAGGCAGGGAAATGGTTGGAGACCCAAAGTCAGACAGACCTGAGTTCTCATCTTTATAGGACTAGCTCCTAACTGTGTCATCTTGGGCACATTACACCTTCGTCCCTGTGCCAGCCACGCAATAGTAACACTTTGCGCGCTCACCACTTGCCAGGTACTGTTCTAAACACAAATATTATCTCCTTCAATTGTCACTCAAATCCGGGCACGAGTATTATAACCCCTCGTTTATGCAGAGCCATCCACCTGCACGTTCTTTCTCCACCTCTCCTCCTATTAAAATGCCCCATGATAGCGCGGGACTGCTTTTGGTTGCCTTCCCAATACTTAATCCTCGCTTTGCTACCGATAGTATCTTGACTCTCCTTTAAGGAAATTCACCTTTTTTCATTCCCATTCCATCTCCCTGGTCACAGAGATTGGTTCTTCACAGAACCTGGAAATAGTTGGCTATTCTAGGCCAGTCGCACAGGGGCAGGCGTTTTACAGGGCGTATTGAATCATGTGTGTTACATGGAAGTATGAGATAACGCCCCTGAAATGAAAGTGCTGAGACTGCTAGAGAATTTCAGGCAAAAAAGAGGTTTTTTCCAGTAGGAAAGATGTGTCCTTTCGTTAGCAACTCAGAGAGGAGTAAGAGAGTTAGCCGCGTCAAGAACCAGCTTGTCCTTGTTCAGGGCACTCCCCAGAGTTCACTGGCAGTTCAGAAAGGAGGCCAGGCAGAGGCTTAACTCTGGTTGGAAGACTCCAAGACTAAACCTCCTTCCGGATTTCCTGGGGTTTGGGACATTGGTTTGAAAGCTAAAACACAAGCACCGCTATTGGCTTTGCACCGGGTCTGCAGGCTACAGCTGCTGAATATTAAGTTCTTGCACTTAAGCCCAGCCTGCCAGGAACTTGCTCTTCTTTCTGGTTTCTCAATAATAGGCATCAGGGAGCCCTTTGTAGGAGTGGGCTCCAAAAGGAACCTACATCTGCCTCCTGGGGACCGAGGGGCCCAGGCCAGTACAGAAGTACCACACTTTCCATGAGAAAACACTAAAAATGGGGGTGTAAGGAGAGAAGGGTTTCAGAGTTGGAAAGGCCCTTAGCAACTGGCACAAAATTCCATTACATGAATAAACTCTGAGAGACCTCAGAGGAGGCACAGTTGAGCACAGTGCTAGAAGCCCTCAGTAATTGTTTGCGGGAGGAGTTTTTGAGAAGTGGACAGACACAAAGGTAAAGATGGAGCCAGTGGCAAAGCTGGGCTTCTCCCACCCAGACCTCACTACTGCTCTCCCTCAGTGCCACTGTCCAGCCTGGTGAAGCAGGTAGGGAACACCAAGGTGGTGCCCAGGCCTCCCTCCCTCAGCGCCAGGGCACTCACATGTTTGAAACAGCTGACAGGAGCAGCCTTGTAACTGTGATCCTTCAGGAACTTCCCCCAGTCGAAGCCCAAGACCAGAGCTGCAGAGCAGAAGGAGGAAGAGTCAAGACTGGCAGCAGCCACTCTGGGGACCTGGGACCTGAGGACCCTGTGGCGCCTGCAGATGTAGGTCCCTCCCCCTCCCCAGCAGGCCCTCTCTAAAACCCATACCTGCCCCACCAGTGGCCATCAAAACAGGTGAGGACTGAATCTAAAGGCCAAGACTCTCAGGAGTAGAGGAATATTCAAAGGGAAAATTCTCACCCTTCTTCCCCCAGATAAAGAGAAAAATTCAGTGTCCCTGGGCTTAAATTCCTCAGGCCTCCCCCAGTCTGACTGGCCACACCCAATCTAAATGACCCTGGGTGGGGGGGCAGCGGCACACAGCTATACCCCCCAGGCTGCTAAGCTCAATTTCAGTCAGAAGCTCAGAACAACTACAGCAGAGTTGCTTTGTGCCTGCATTTAATTTGCTTAGAAGTTGCTACACACTCAGAAAAAGAGAGTGTTTCTTATCCCGCCATCCCTCTGCACATCCGCCTTCAAACCAGACTTGGGCCTCACTGCCCCCGGGAAACAGAAGCCAGAGAGAGAAATACAAAGAGAACAAAAGCAGCTAATTAATTTTTGGCTTTTGAATTATTAAGGGTAGGTGTCCTGGCAATTTAAGGGTGGTCCAAAGAAGTTTCTGGGGTAATTTCCACAATGACCAACAGGTGAGGCAGCTGCAATTCACAGTAAGCCTGGGTCGCGCCCTCCTGGCTGGCCACCTTTCCCAGTGCTCACTCCTAGTGAAGCCCACTCCAGGCTTGGCCCCCACCCTGGCCCTAATGGCTTCCTAAGCACCAGTCCTCTGCTGTCTTACCATCTTGTCCTGTTGGTGTCCCATCTGCTAACTGTCCTGTCCCTTGTGAGTGGAGGAAGGCTCCAATTTTGGCAGACCAGGCTGCCTTGTGCAGGACTTTGGCTTTCTTGGTAGGTGGTTTCCCCTGGAGGGAAGAAGAGGAGAATGTGTGTGGACTACTGGTGAAGAACACCGCTCTGGTTGAAATCCTGGTCTTGGTCCAGTTACTTAACTTCTCTTGGGCTTGAGTTTCTTCGTATGCAAAACAGAATGGTGATAATAATAATGCTTAGCTCAGAGGTAGGCTGTGGGGGAACGGTGGGAGGGTCAGCAGGCTGCAGGAAAGGACATTTTAAGCCTTCCCTCCCTGAAAGATTCAAGTTTCATCACCTTCCGCCAGTGCTCCTGAAGATCCACAGCAAAGAATGGGCTTCAGAGGGGCCAGAAACTCTCTGACCTGGGAGGCAACATTTTGTATGTGCATGAATGTTCTGTAGAGAGGGTCCATGGCTTTCATCAGGTAGCCGAAGGGGGTCCTCCCCCAAAAGAAAATTTGGGTTTAAATCCCAGACAGACATGGGGTCAAATCCTGGTTCTACCATTTTTAGTTGTATACCTTTAAGTAAGTTACTAAAAGCTTTGAGTCTTCAAAATAGGAATTTTTTTTTTTTTTTGAGACAAGGTCTCACTCTATTGCCCAGGTTAGAGTACAGTGGCACGATCATAGTTCATTGCAACTTAAACTCCTGGGCTTAAGTGATCCTCCCATCTCAGCCTCCTGAGTACCTAGGACTGCAGTTGCACACAACCACAGCCTGGCTAATTTATTTGTTTTTTATTTTTGTAAAGATGGGGGTCTATGTTGCCCAGGATGGTCTTGAACTCTTGGCCTGAAGTGATCTTCCCCCTTGGCTTCCCAGAGGATTACAGGCGTGAGACATCAAGTCAGAGACAAGGCATGGACTTTCTAAAGCCACCATGGCTGGTGAACCCTGTGCCTCTTTCCCAGCTTCCTTTCAAAGCATTTATAAAAGTGAGGGTGAAGATCAAGGGTGTCAGACTCCCCCAGGGTGGTTGTTTAAAACTTACTAAATACATCAGACTCTGGGGGAGGAGGGTAGCTCCAGGAATTTATAATTTAACAAGCTCCAGAAGTGGATTGCTCTGCCTTCTGGAATTTGAGAGCATAATAAATACCAGGAAACTTACAACCTCAGATGGCCACAAGCAAAGAGTTTACCAAGCCCTCTTGGTCCCTGTCTTCAATCAGTTGGTGGTTCCCGTCTCAGCACTCAGGGACCCAGGGAGGATCCAAGTGGCTGCCTCTCACCTGTAATCTAGCCAAGATACTGGCTTTCTTGGAGTTGGAGGAGTAGCTCCTGGAGCAGGACACACTGCAGAACCTCTTGGTCTTGGAGAAGAAGGCTTCCCTTGTGCCCACGATACCACACATCTCACAGACAGCTGGGAAGAGAACTTAGCACATGAGTTACCTGATACAGCCACTTCAAATCAAACAAAACGATGAGTCCTTCAAAACCTGGGACGCTGCACTAACCAGGTGAGCCCAGCCCCCACTAAGGCTGACAGAATTGGAATAAAAGGAGCAGGAGGAGCTACTGGTGCGTCCATCTGACTCTACCTGGCCTACGCTCTGCTGCTCGGCCTCCCTTGCCTGTATGTGTCAACACAGCCACGGAAACAGGCTCTGTTTTTTGAGGAAAGTCCACAAGGATGACTAGGGAAACAGCCGAGTGCTGGAAAGTTTGCCAAAGGAAAATGAGAAAAAATTTATAGGAAGAAAAAGTACCAAAGTCACTTCACCTCTGTGGCTCTCTTTTCTCATCTGTATAAGGAATGAGACAGAACTAGAGCAGTTTTTCAACACTGACTTCACATTAGAACACTCACATGTGGGGAGCGTTTAAAAATGCCCAAGGCTGAGATTCTAATGAATTGATCCGCAGCAGCGGGACACTGGCACCTGTAGTCTGTTAAAAGCTCCCCAGGTGATTCTACTGTGCAGCCAGGGTAGTGGTCTCTAATGGTTACTTTGAGGCTTTTAATTTTATTTTTGTTGGGGGTTGTGAGGAGGGGTGCTCAGTTGTCTTGTTTTTGTTGAGACAGAGTCTCACTCTGCCACCCTGGGTAGAGTGCAGTGGCCTCATTGTAGCTCACAGCAACCTCCAACTCCTGGGCTCAAGTGATCCTCCTGCCTCAGCCTCCTGGGTAGCTGGGACTACAGGCATGCGCCACCACGCCCGGCTGGGGATTTTTTTCCCTTTCTTTTTGGTATACATGGAGTTTCACTCTTGCTCAGGCTGGTCTCGAACTCCTGAGCTCAAGTGATCCTCCTGCCTCGGCCTCCCAGAATGCTAGGATTACAGGTGTGAGTCACCGTGCCCAGCTTCTTTTACTTTTAAAGTTCTAAGATTCTAAGAGAAGGCTTAGAAGAAGACAGAGGGAAAAAGATAAAAGAAAGGGGAGAGAGGAAAAGAAGACAAGACAAATAGAAAGGAAATAAGATTCAACTGCAAAGAGTTATTACTCTTCCAAAGAGGAGTTTAGGATCCAAGGGATGGCAGTGTCACC
This sequence comes from Avahi laniger, assembly GCA_963575035.1. Lineage (NCBI taxonomy): Eukaryota > Metazoa > Chordata > Mammalia > Primates > Indriidae > Avahi > Avahi laniger. Next base: position 5,759 of record CAUYSK010083675.1, on the reverse strand, counting down.
ACAGACCATCTAGCCTGCCTTTCTTCACAGGCAGCCTACACACTGGAGACCCTGACGCAGGGGTCCAGCAGCTGTCGAAGCATCACGTTTCTGAAGCCAACTGACTTCCAGATGATCCATGGGAATTTTTATCTGCCAACCCCCACCCCAATCCTCCTACCCAGGGTCTTTATCCTATATTCCCTCCCCTGTACCACTTCCAACCCACAAGCTATTTCTTGGCCCTTCTCAAAAAGTAACCACAGGCCGGGCGCGGTGGCTCACGCCTGTAATCCTAGCTCTCTGGAAGGCCGAGGGGGGTGGATTGTTTGAGCTCAGGAGTTCGAAACCAGCCTGAGCAAGAGCGAGACCCCGTCTCTAGTAAAATTAGAAAGAAATTAATTGGACAACTAAAAATATGTATAGAAAAAATTAGCTGGGCATGGTGGCGCATGCCTGTAGTCCCAGCTACTCGGGAGGCTGAGGCAGAGGATTGCTTGAGCCCAGGAGTTTGAGGTTGCTGTGAGCTAGCATGACGCCACGGCACTCTAGCCCGGGCAACACAGTGAGACTGTCTCAAAAAAAAAAAAAAAAAAAAAGTAACCACAACACACTTTAGATTTCTTATCTTCTTCTAATGTTTGTTTAGTTTTTTGAGACAGGGTTTTGCTGTCACCCAGGCTGGAGTGCAGTGACGTAATCATAGCTCACCGCAGCCTCGAACTCCTGGGCTCAAGAGATCCTGCTGCCTCAGCCTCCAAAGTAGCTAGGACTACAGGCATGTGTCACCATGCCCAGCTAGGTTTCCTACCTTCTCAACATCCAGGCTTAGAAAGCCACAGCCTACTCTCATAGATGTAAAAGCAGCATCACGTTACTGAGTGGCATCTAAAATGTGCTGAATAAACATTAGTTGTATGAAAGAATGAATGAAATCACAATTTGAAATTGGACTGCAGCAGAGGAAATGATGCTTGTGGCTACTTGGGGTCCTTCTGTCTCCCTTATAGGTCCTTAGACATCTGATCCCTTAGACATCAGAACAAAGTCTTTTACATCTGGACACTCTGCCCACATGGCCTGGATCTATCCCCCTCTTCCTCTATAATCTCCTGACCCCTCTTGATCTTCAGGGGACACTCTGAAGGCACCTGGCTCAGAACCACTGCCATCCAAGGAGCGAGGAGTGCCAGGGCCAAGCAAATGCAGCGGGGAGGTGGGCAGCTCCCCAGCTTCCCGATCCTCATTTTCTGCTTCACTTGATTCCTCCAGGTAGGAGCTGCTCTCACTAACCACACTGCTGTTATAACTCCGGAAACTATCATAGCCACCAAACAGCTCCAGGTCATCATCTTCCTCTTCTTCCTCCATTGGTTCTGAAGACCGGGTCTCCTAGTGGAAAGATGACACAAACAAAGCAGAAGGAATCATGATTGGCTTTAGTGTATGGGGAGAGAAGCTGCAGACCTGCCACCAGCCCCCTCATGCTTTTGGGAACCTTCCAAATACTCCTTTTGTGGCCAGGCACGGTGGCTCACGCCTGTAATCCTGGCACTCTGGGAGGCCGAGGTGGGCAGATTGTTTGAGTTTAGAAGTTCAAGACCAGTCTGAGCAAGAGCGAGACCCTGTCTCTACTGAAAAAAAAAAAAATAGAAAGAAATGAGCTGGACAACTAAAAATATATAGAAAGAATTAGCCGGGCATGGTGGTGCATGCCTGTAGTCCCAGCTACTCGGGAGGCTGAGGCAGTAGGATTGCGTGAGCCCAGGAGTTTGAGGTTGCTGTGAGCGAGGCTGATGCCACAGCACTCTAGCCCGGGCAACAGAATGAGACTCTGTCTCAAAAACCAAAACAAAAAAAAACAACAAAAAAACAAACACCACTTTTGTGAACACTGGGATCATTATTCCTGTTTATACAATATTTCTCCACCACAACTCAACAGAATAGCTTAACAAGATGGAAAATATGTGTTAGGAATTCACAAGGCTCCTCTGTGGGTTTAAAAAGGATGATTCAAATAGGATACTGTACAATACTGTGAAATATCCTTCCTAAGTAAGGTAACTCACAAAGACTTACTGAGGTAGAAGATGTATATTAGAAACTCATTCTTCCCTGTTCAGTATATGTACATCAAAATAATCTCAACTCTAAAACAATTTAAGTCAGAAAAGTTAATTTGGGACCCAGATTGCTCCAGGGAAGATTTGAGAGGCAGATGACACACTGATAGCTGTGGCATTGTGGTAGGTACCACATCTTTGGATTCAGATCTGATCCTAACTAGCTATGGGTCCTTGGGCAAGTCATTTAACCTCTGTGGGCTTCAATTTTCTCACCTATAAGAAAAATATTTGGCTCACAGGATACGTGATGCAAATGAGATGCTGTATATGAATCCACCTAGCATGTAATAGGAAAAGTGTGAAGCAAGGTGAAGAATGTGGGCTCTGGGTCAGGGCTCAATACCATCTCTAGTGCTTACTAGCTTTATGACTTGCAGCAAGTCAATCTCTTAGTGCCTCAGTTTCCAAACCTATAAAATGAGGATAATACTACCTATTTAATAGGCTTTGGGGAAGAAGTAAGAGCAAATACAGATAAAGCACTCAGAACAATGACTTGCACATAGTAAGTACTCAATAAATGTTGGCAATTTTTACTAAATGAAAGCATAGGGGCTGAGCACAGTGGCTCATGCCTGTAATCCTAGCACTGTGGGAGGCCAAGGTGGGAGGATCCTTGAGGTCAGAAGTTTGAGATGAGCCTGAGCAGAAGTGAGATGCCATCTCTACAAAAAAAATAGAAAACCTAGCCAGGTGTGATGGAACATGCCTGTAGTCCCAGCTGCCCAGCAAGCTGAGGCAGGAGGATCGTTTGAGCCCAGGAGTTTGAGGTTGTAGTGAGTTATGATGATGCCACTGCACTCTAGCCAAGGCGACAGAATGAGACTCTGTCTCAAACAAAAAAAAAAGAAAAGAAAAAAGAAGTATAGGCTCTCAAATCAGATATGCCTGGGTTTGAATCCTGGTTTTACCACTTATTAACTGTGTGATTTTTGTGCAGAATATTTAATCTTGCTGCCCTCAGTTTCTTCATCAATGTAAGGGAGATAATAAAAAGCCTTCATTAGAGGACTGTTATGAAGTTTAAGCTAAGATATACAAAGCCTTGTTCTATTTAGCGCAGTTAGTAACAGCTCTAAAAATGTAAGCTATTATTCTTATTCTTCGTAATATTATTTTCCTTTACCCTTGTGAAGTTATTGAGCGATTCCACTTTATATTTGCAACTACACATGAAAATATGCTAGAAAGGAAATCAAGTTCAAATGTAAGGTGCTCTTGCTGGGCTAGGTGGTGGGCGCCTGTAGTACTGGCTACTTGGGAGGCTAAGGTGGGAGGATCGCTTGAGCCCAGGAGTTGGAGGCTGCAGTGAGCTATGATAGCGCCTGTGAATAGGTGCTGCGCTCCAGCCTGGGCAACATAGTGAGATCCTATCTCTAAAAGCAAAACAAAAATATAAGGTGTCCAGAAGCCAAATGATTAAAGAGTGGGTATGTTTTAGGGGCTGACAGACTTAGTGCCTGCATTCTTCACTTTCCAGCGGCATGAACTCCTGGGGACTTGCACCACCTCTCTAAGCCTCAGCTGCTTCCACCATAAAGATGAATGAAACAATAACACAGGACTGCTGTGAGTATACTGCACGTGAACGTTCCAGGCGCGGAGTAATGTTCACTAAACTTTAATCTCCCTTCAGTTCCCACCTGATGTAACAGGCCTCAGAAGCTCTAAAGAACCCGACAACGAGATACAAGGACAAAGAAAATTCAGGAGCTCTGATCCTGAACCCAGTTCCCCTTCCCCCAAGCCTGGGAGGCTGTTCCTCCCTGAACCCTTCGCCGAGCGTGGATCCCAATAGCAGGGGAGCAAAAAGTACCTCAGTTTATCCATCCTTCCACCCTCCACCCTCAAAGCGTCGCTAAAAGGCCCAAAGAAGGGCCCACCGAGCGAGGATCTCGGGGTGCCCTTTCCCAGTTGCGCTAAGTCCTCTCCCTCTCACCTCAATACCCCGGGGCTTCTCCATGAGACCTAACTCAATTCCTCCAACCGTCACCAGGTGCTGGAAGCCATATTGGCCTCGCTGCTCTCTCGGAGCGCGCTCATTGGCCGCCTCGCTGAGCCACGGGCCAGTCACGCTGCAGGAAAGAGGAAAAGCCGGTTCCGTGCCCACCCGTGCCACTCCTCCCCCGGGGGCGGGGAAGCCGCGAGCGGTTGTGGGACTTGTAGTTCTTCCGTTGGTGCGCAAAGAGGGCGTTACCACAGCGACGTGGAAATTCCAAGGGCGCTAGACCTCGGCACTCCTTGCTCTGACTGTTCTAATCACTCCAATCCCTACCCCTCACCCGGATCCTATTCTTCATTAAATGATTATTAAGCACCTACGAGAGTCAGTTTCAGGGCCAGGAACAACCTGGCACTCTCTCCAGTTAGAATTTAAGGTGCCCTTGTGCCAGGATACCTTGCAGAGGGGACTCATTTCTAATTCAGGCAGAAACTGGAATACTTTTATGCCCAATGCTATAAATATCCCTCCCCTTCAAAATCCTGCAACACTTCCCTTCATCACTAGCTCATAAGTAAAACTTCGAATACCAGGCGCTCTGACTCATCCCATTTGGATTTCCCACAACCTCTTCAGATGCTCTGAGTTCTAGGTGCTATTGTGCAACTTTACAAACATCTTCTCGAATTCTTACACATCCAATCACCATTTTGTTTATTTGTTTGAGACAGAGTCTGGAGTCTTGCTCTGTCACCCAGGCTAGAATGCAGTGGTGTCATCACAGCTCACTGCAACCTCAAACTATTGGGCTCAAGTGATCCTTCTTCCTCAGCCTCCCAAGTAGCTGGGAATACTACCACATCCAGCTAATTTTTCTATTTTTTGTAGAGACAGGGTCTCACTCTTGCTTCTGCTTGTCTCTAAATCCTGGCTTCAAGCGATCCTCCTGCCTTAGCCTCCCAAAGTGCTAGGATTACAGGTGTGAGCCCCTCGCTCACCATTTTAAAGAAACAGAAATGGTGACTTCTCTGGTTTAGACACTTTCCAATATCACACAGGATTGAATTTTAAAATTTGGTCAAAAATTTTTCCCTATGCTATGCTGTGTCCCAATTAATTAACTGAGAATCTAAATGTAGTAAGTGGATGCTGAATATATGTAAAACATATTCCTAAATTTGAGGTCCTCCACATAAATGTGAAAATTTTCTTAATGTCTTTCTTCCACCACTCCTACCCTAAACCCCTGTCTCTACACTGTCCACAAGTGTTGATTTTTCAACCTCCAAAATATATCTTGTATCCCTCTACCACTGCCAGCCTAATACAAGCCACTGGCCACTGAAGCACCCTTCAACTGGTCTCTCTGTTTGAATCTTCACCTTCTTTTTTTTTTTGTTTTTTTTTTTGAGACAGAGTCTCACTGTGTTGTGCGGGGTAGAGTGCTGTGGCGTCATCCTAGCTCACAGCAACCTCAAACTCCTGGGCTCAAGCAATCCTTCTTCCTCAGCCTCCCGAGTAGCTAGGACTACAGGCATGCGCCACCATGCCCGACTAATTTTTTCTATGTATTTTTAGTTGTCCAGATAATTTCTTTCTATTTTTAGTAGAGACGGGGTCTCACTCTTGCTCAGGCTGGTTTCGAACTCCTGAGCTCAAACAATCCGCCCGCCTCGGCCTCCCAGAGAGCTAGGATTACAGGCGTGAGC